>RXPK01000877.1:0-106783 GCA_004143645.1 Protaetia brevitarsis | reverse complement strand
TTGTATGTACTGCTGTGGACGGACACTTTTTTTCGCGGAGTTTTTTTTAGTTGCATAGAATTTTGTCATGTTTACTCCGTCAGCCTTGTCATGTTTCGGAGATTTTTCACAGATGTATATTTTAATTTTATATAAGATTAAGTTATGAGTTAATGTTTAATTTCATGATTTAAATGTCTTCGTTCGTGGTATTGTTTAGTTTTTTATGTTTTGAGATTTTGTCCGTTGGCGGATGATCTGTGCGGCTTCGCTGTACGCAGCGGTCGAGATTGTTAAAATCTGTTTTGGTAGACGTATGCGCGTGAGTTACATGTAATTTTAAATTGTTTGCTTGCCATTTTGTTAATACTTCTATATAGAGATTGTTTCGCGTAAATTGTCTTTTTATTGTCATTCAAGGAACTGCTTAATAATTGTTTTTATTGTTGTGTAACATTAGACATAAGAGCGTTTATTATTTTCGTCTGCAAGGAGATAGATTTTGTTTAAATTTCCCTCATTATAATTTTTAAAGAGTTCATTTTTGGTTTCTAGTTTGCTGTTTCATTTTATTTTATTAATCACCTCGGGGTTTGGGTGAATAGAAGCATTGTGCTTTCCTTTAGGTTTTCAAATTTTGTAGTTTTAAGTGTTCCACGAATTTAGTTTTGTTTTATTTGATACCACGTAGGATTGATTGAAAAAAAAAAAGAATTATCTTCCTGAACGAAATTAATCTTTTGCCTTGATTTAGGAGTTAGCATTGTCCATTGTAATTTAGAATCATTGGGGGTTTTTTTTTGAAGATTTTAGGACCAGAACCCTTGTTTACGTTTTTTTTTTCTCAAAAATTATTTTTTTCTTTTTTTTTTAAATAATAAAATTCTTTGTTGTTTATTAACGTCATTCAAAATTCTGTTCTTTTATTTTAATTTAAACCTTTTCAATTTTTGGGGTATTTAAGAAATGAGATTTTTTCCTCCACAATTTAATTGTCGTGGGTTAGATTCACGTTTTAATTTTCGAGGGTAAACTCTGAATTTAATTGTTCTTTTGCGCTTTTTAAAATCTTTATCCGATTGAGCTAGCTAATTAATTTTCAATTGTTAATTTTTCATTTTGCATTTTCAATTTAAAATTAGTACACAGCAGTACGTACAAAAGTGTTTTAGTAGTTATACTTACTAGCGTCAGCATAAACATTTTTTTTTTTGGAGTAGATCATTAAGGGTATGCGCTCGTTCATAAAGTCATAAAAGATTAACAGCGTCGAATCGGGTGGTCTAGAGTAAGCTATGGCGTTTTGTGCTATACATTGATTACAGAAAGCTTTTTAAAAACAATATGTGCAGCCTTTGCTATGTAAGCAGCAGAATTGTTTGTCGTACTTGCGTATAATATTGTAACGAGCGCCAATTTTTAAATTGGTGGTTTGGTTAGGCGCTCCTGGAAATAAGGCAACGCTATTGGCCGGAGTCAATCAGTCAGTCGATACGAATTGAATAGTGCTAATAAGCGGATAGCGAGTGGAGATAAGTACGAGTGAATTAGTAGGTGAGAAATAAATATCGGTGAAAATAAATCGTTTACATTAGTAATTAAGTAATTAATAATTAATAAACGTTTTTAATAGTAATTAGTCAGTAATTTAATTCTTAGTATTTATTTGATCTTATTTAATAGATTTTAAATAGTTCTTAATGTGTATAAATAAATCAGGTTAATTTAAATATATCCCCGGTTTATTTCTTTTAAACCCCGACAACGTTTTTTTTTTTTATAATAGAAAAACGTTACAATATTTAAGACTGTTGCTATAGTTGATATTTTGAAAAGCAGATATAAAACGGCCAATTTACTACAATTAATTATTACTACATGTAATTATTTTTCTCCTTTTATTCGTATGTGTAAATTAAAATTGCAGCTAAAAGAATTTAAAATAAAGAATTAAGAAAAAAAAGAAAATCAAATTGAATAGCCAAAAAGATTATAAATATTTTAAAGGAGAAAAGAATAAATAAAAGACCGAAGTGAGAAGACGCAGCTGATAGCAGCGAAGACCTACATTCATCAATGCCGCTAGATTAGTACTGAACGCTTGTAGTGTTTGGAATGATTGCGAAGGCGAGTTTTTATGCATAGCTTTAATCTCCGATTATAAATGTTCACTGGCCGAATGTGTATACGACTGGAACAACCGATGGATTGTTACATTCAGAGGGGAGGGGAGGAGCGCGCGCACTAATCCTAATTTGTTTATATTCACGTGACATCACAATTTGTTGGAGGATTCAAACCACCAGTCTGAAGCAAAATAAAATAAACCACATGCTTTTAACAGCGGCCGCCATTTTTGTTATTGTGTTGGTTTAGTTTTCAGAGCCCACTTTAACGTTATTAAATTATCATTTTGCCATTTTCGAAGTTTTTGTTTTTGAAAGCAATCACTTTACTCACAATTTTTTTTTTACTATTAATTTGTAAATTTAGTAATAAAACTCGTGCGATTGGTGGCTCAATTTTTTTTTAATTTCATTAATTCATTCTTCAAATTTTCCTACAAACGTTTCGACGGCTTTCCGTCTTTTTCAATGGTAATTATTATTATTATTATTATTTTCCCTTTACTTCTTATGTTATAATCTTCCAAGACATCAACGTTATACAAATAAAACATCTGTTTAATTGAGTCATATTTTTGTAGTTTAATATTAAGTTAATTTGAAAAAACTATTTAAAACCTCACACAATACGGACACAATATACATTTTAAAAACGAATGTCGCTTACAAACTATTAAATTGTTAGCTTTGTTCAGAATTTCTTTTTTTTTGGAAGTAGTGTTTATTATTAGGTTAATTATTTTGTTTTTAGTTGTTTAATATAAGACACGTGTGCATCCAGTAGTGAAAATATTTCCACTCAGTATTCTTTCAGCACGGGTAAGTTAAAAAAGGTCTATTTTTTTTTAAATTAAAAGTGAATGAGTTTATGATCGTTGTTTTAGACATAAGACGGTGCTGCTGTTCAGTAATGGCTTGCATTCACCGAATGTCCTCCAAACATAAGTTTTCTGATCAGCAGGGAGCACATCTCACACAGGTAAACTAAATATTAATAAATTGCATGTTATATGCTTATCTTACATTGTTATAGAAGTTGAAAAATCCTCGATACGGCTTAAAGTCTTAAAACGTTCGTGATTTTATCTGATTCTGCTACGAATCGACAAGAAGCATGTATAGATGCGTAATGAGTTTATTTATGTTTTTCAAAGAATTGTTTTAGTCAGACATATAACGAAACTATTTCAAGCTTCGATAAAAGTTCAAAATTCAATGTGTTCTTACATATATGATATGTATAATTTAATATCCTCCATTGGTGGCAAAAATCACCAGGAAAGAAACAGGCAAAAGAGTTCCTAAAGGAACAAAAACCTGAATTTACTAGAGATCTACTGAATAAAGATAGAAAGACTGTCAAAATGACAGTAGGTCTGCTGACTGATCACTATAGACTTGGTAGATAATGAAACCTGCAGTTCTACCAAGACGAGGAAGAAACACCAGTTCGTGCCAATATAAAGGCCTGTCGAAGACAAACAAGGTTTCTAGCAATTGGGTGTAGGAAACTCTAAAGCTAATAGATAATAAAGAAGCCGCTCTCGAAGATAATAAACCTAATTAAGAGGTCAATATTAGAGGTGTCTTCTAGGTCACATCACAATAGATCTGAAAAGGTCACAGCGAAACAGGTCCATAGGCTACCCCCAATCCTAATCTAATCTAGTTGTTCATCTTCAATATTGTGCTTAGAAATGATAAATCGTACTAAAAAGCACTTGTATACTAAATTTTCAAACATAGAACACATTATTTGTAAAATTGAACATAGTCACAAACACGTCCATGAATGTGCAAATCTGCAATGTTAAAATTCTTTTTATTACTTCTTATATGAAGCGTTATTTACATTTATAATTTAATCCTAGATCTTCCTATCGCTCTATCATTGGTAATATATACAGGGTGATTGTTAACTTATGCAGTTAACTTAAAAAAATTACTTAGGAGGGTTAAAGACGTAACTTTTATTTATAAACATACTGGAAAAACTAAAAGACAAGACACAGCAAAAGAGAAAACCATTGAGTACTGCCGATAAGATCGTTTCTACAGTGGAGATTCAAAAAGTCCACCTCGTACTTTGACACAGATTTATGCAGGCGAATCCACTTTTAGAATAATAGTAGAAACTGTCCTTGTGTGGGTCTCAAAGACCCTGAATTTCTGAAAAAGTTTGATTTTGGAACATAACACCTTCATCCACTCGTGTTTTCAATTGTTCGCTTGGAAAACCCAATCCAAATGTTGCTCCCTTGCTGCGGCTCATTTTGATTAGCCATGCCATTAACAGTCACAATACTCATTATCAACGATGTCTTTGCAATCCAATGAACTGATATTCAAAATTTATTTACTTTCTACAAGAAAACAAATTAGTTATTTAATAGATGTCAACAAAACATCAATCCATAACATTGATATGTCACATTGTAACACAACAAACAATCGTTGATACCAATCAAGCACTATGATTTATCAAAAAAATCATCTCTTGAATGACAATCGTCAGCTATAGTCTCAGTGGTTTTCAACAACTGGGCAATCATTTTTAAAACATAGTAGTTTACTTATTATTACGGCTTGCCTGTTAGTTTACTAAGAAAGATTGTTCAGATTAAGGTGCTCTATTAGCACTTTCGGTTAACTGCATAAGTTAACATGCTGTATAAATATAAGGCGTAATCGATGTTAATTGTTTTCTTATATTGTGTCCATTAAGATGTTTTATATTTATAATTTATCATTATGAGATTATTATAGATATTGCTTAATTTATTTATACCGTTTTTATTATTAACTGTTTGACTTGATCAAAGTTGAATTGGTGCTTATTATCATATTATTTGGAAATAAATATATTATTAAATTAATTATATGGAAAATAGACCAGTAAACAATAAAAAAATGAATATAAAAATTATAAATAATGTCAAAATAATTTAAAAATTATGTTGTTCTTTTATAAAAAGAAATTTTTATTTAGGCAAGGATTGTTTTATATTTAAAAATAAATCCATTCTCAATCAAAAAATATTAGTGATTTGCAATTTTGAATATTTATTGATAAAAATATTTTTCACAGTTTTCACCATCTACAATAATAAGTTGAAAAAGCTGACGTGCACGTTAGCGAAGTGTCAAAAAACAATAAATGTCAACATATTTTTTTTCCTATTTCGCCTATACAATGAGCACTTTGTGTAACTGTTTTGCTGATAAACCGTGTCACCAAGTTCTCACATGGTGACACTGTTCCATTGTTTCCATTGTTGATAACAGTGTCACCATGTGGAAACAATTTGTGGTGACATTTTATGTGAGGTGGAAGTGCAACTGGTGGTTTGACATTTGATACTGTTATATAGCATTGCATGGAATTGCGCATGACACAAGAATTGTGACATAATTATGAAAATATCAAATACCCTGCATGGATAAGAAATCTCATTTTAAATAATAAGTAAACGTAAATTAATGCGAAATAAAAGAAATAGTATAAAACAGATGTGTTATAATGATTGTAGTAATACTTTTACAGGTGTCCCATCGAAAGCTGGGTCTTACAGGTCTATTTTTGATTTTAGGAAAAAGTCTTTTATACAAAAGTTTTACAGAATCAATGCTGCAATAAAAATATTTTTGGCTATACAAGCTGTTCTAAAAGTTGAAAAACGCATACTTACTTCATTATTTTAAACGGAACACCGTATATATTACTCCATGTTTAAATTCTACGTAGAAAAATAACATCACTTTATATAAGCTGCTTTATATTTATCTGTAATAACAACGCTGTTATTTACGCTTTTGTAAAGTTTGTTTGTTTGTTTTTTGCATTAAGTTGTGTGCTCCATATCATCCTGTGAAGGTATCTCTCTATTAATTCATTCATCATCATATTATTATTATTATTAAGTATTATTATTAAAATATGAATATTTAAAACAAATGCATAAACGAACTACATCGCCTTAACCGAAAGCTTAGTGTAGAGCAATTTTTTCACAAAAGCGTAAATAACAATATTGAATTGTAGCTTGTATAAAGCGATGTTATTTTTCTACGTAGAATTTGAAGTTGGAATAATGTATAGGGCGCTCCATTTAAAATAACGGAGTAGGTATACGTTCCCCTATTTTTAGAACACTTGTATTGTCAAAAATATTTTTAGAATATGCAGCACTGCATTCTGTAAAACTTTTGTATAAAAAACATTTTCCCTAAAATCAAAAATAATCAAAGACCCAGTCTTCAATGAGACACCTTGTACATTGAACTACAACATTCAAAGGCACTGCTCCGATAAGCCATTGAAAAGTGTCCCTATAGCTATCGGGCTGAATTAAAGCAAATGAATACTACTGTCAATTAGCCCATTCGAAATATTAGCATCTTTTTTTTATAAGGGGAGACCAAATTGCAGACGCAAATTCCATCTTAGATCTTACTAATGCATTATATGGGAGAATAATTGACTTTAAATTAGTAAATTTAGAGATACTCCGTCTAATGAATCGTAGATTATGGCAAGCATCAGCAGCGGTCGCCCGTATATTGCCACGGAAAGTTCCATTATGCATTGCATAAACAATAAGTATAATAGGTAAAAATCGAAGCCTCGTTTCCTGTGGTATGATCGTTAAAGAAATAGTAACTGAGTCAGCAAATGAAGGTATAGGAAGCGAGGACACGGGTTAGCCGTCAGAGAAAGAGTTGGGGGAATCGATTGTCGGATTTGCCGAAAGAATATACATAGTTGTTCGTGGTTTTAAAAAATGTGTTCTTTATACGTATCCCTCAGTAAAAAGTGTCGCCTAAAGCATTTACCGTGTAAGTGCAGGTCTCAGTATCTTTTGAAAGTAAAAACGCAACAAGTGGTGGAGGCGCCGGGTATCCAGTTCAGAAAAGCAAAAATAGGGGTCAAAGACAACTCCAATATCTTTTATAGAGTTCTTGCGAGTAAGAGGGGAAACTATTTAATTGGTAATTAAAAAAGTAAGGACTTTTCCCCTCGTAAAACTAACAATTATGCACTTATCAATATTGAAAGAAAGTTTGTTAAGTTGCCAGCAGCCAAATATGTTGTGTAGATCAGTTTGTAGATGAAAGCAACCATATATCATCGCATGGGATGGTATTGATTGAGGTATTTTTTGGTATTTACAGTATGTCTGACTGTACTACTCATTCGTTTTAATTTCAGCCCGATAGCTTTAGAGGCACTCTTCAATGGCTTATCGGAGCGGAACCTTTGTACTCGTACTACAACAAACATCATTGTAATACTGGTGTTTTAATATACTATTGTGTTTTTATTACAGATCCGCTAGAACCACGAAATTAATCAAATAATTGTTATATCAACAGCTATTTCTGAGGATAATATTAGGTTAACCTTATGTCCACTACTATACCAGTAAATTACATTGTTGGAGTAAACCAGTGTAACTTAAAAATTAGTTAAAACGAGATGGAAAAGTTGGTGGAGTTTGTTGACATTTGTCTCAGTTTTGTAATGTACCTGATGATAACATGATAAGCTTCTAAAAACATACACAAACTAAGAACATCGCGTGAAAATGTGAAAGTGAGTAATTAAAACAAACTTACCTGTGCTACCTTTTCCCCCATCTTGGGCGTGTGCAGGCCACTCTGGAAGAATTTCGCGGAACCATTGTCCTGAAGAAAAAACTACAAAAAGTAAAACAGGTAGTGTTAAACAGATTCGTCTACTAGTGCACTCTAAAAAAAACAACAAAAGCGTAATGATTAGCTACATATGTTTTGACAATACATGTGGGATTAGTTAATGAAATATTAGGTACTATATAACAGTTTAGTGAGCATGCAAAAGTACAATCTTACAATTAAGTTTCTTTGTACAATTGATGACGTAAAAGTAATTTATAAATAAGTACAAAAATTATAGTGATAACTGTGTTTGAACCTTTCCTATAAAATATTTTGAAATATACAATCATTCATGTATTGATGTTAAATCATTCGTTCAAACGAGTGTAGGTAGTAACTTATTGTTACCCTAATCGATTGATGCTTTACTGAATCACTTAATCGAAAATCGTTTTAAATATAAGTTCAGATAATTACAATTACAAAGTACATACAAAAAATCTATAATCAGTCAGAATGTTTTTATTTATTCAGAAATCGAAACTTAATATATATTTAAATGAACTACATCTTGTTGGTTAGAACATAAGAGTAAATTCTCTGAAAACACAATATACTCTTAGAACAAATAGTATAAATATTTGCATTGAAGTATACTTCCTCCAAATGAACATTGATATTATTGTAAGGAATAAATCTATGCAATCATAGTGAGAAAGTCTGTAGATTCAAAATAAAATCCCTTATATGTTTGGTATAATGAATTACTATATAAAATTATTAAATGTTTTCTTACCGAAAACATAAAATATCAAATTGAAATTACCATAATATTGAAAATTTGAAACGAATTTTACCCCAGCATTTATTGCACTAAAACTTATCTGTCATTGGTTCCCTCTTTTTTAGGGGGGCTTAGGGGATTTTGTTTATACATATTGCCTTACTTGGCGTCACTTTTTGATTGACCAGCGAACAGTGTTGTTGGTTGTGAGTGTAAATAAATCTAAATGGATACCCCAGCCGTTTCACAGCTACTTAGAGAATGGGGTTGAATGGGGCTGATGCACAGATGCTGCTATTAAAATATTCGAAAGGTAAGTACGTACGTGTTATCCAATATTAAAGGAGTACTGATTTAAAAAGCTTTGAAATAATACTTAGAGTCAGCGCCATTGTGTCGATAATATATGAACATGGTAGGTGTGTACATTAACAAACATATGTAGGTATTTACTAGTTATTAGTTTTCAGTAGGTAATACCAGCAAATTATTATACTGATTGAAATTATATCAGTAACCAACGCCGACTAGATACCCGACCCAGGCATTGAGTGGGAAGTATCCCGAGAACACCGGTCTCAACGACGGATACGCATAACATCTACACGTCTACGCATCAATATCCCATGCGCACAACTGGAATACCCCGATACACTACCGTCTCCCAAACATTGTAAAACTATAAAATATGATAGTAAATTTATTTAATTACATAATATTTCTTTATTTATTAATTTTCGCCTACCGAGGTTTTTGGTGTTACAGACACAAAATTAGTAGGTAATTATTACCTTGAATAGTAAAAATGCTTAGATTAAGCAGGTAAGTATTATCAGTTCAATATACTTATATTTTTGGGACGCAAATAATGGCAATACTTCAAATAATACTTTTATATATTTCTATCAAATGTACATAAATGATTGAGGCATAAATATGATAGTTTCCAGTTGAGCAGTTGAGAAAAGCTATTTACTCAAATATAAAATAATTATTTTTGTGGTGAAAATATTGTATGTTCATAATGATTTTAGTATATTGATTACATTTGACCTAAAAAATTGTTTCGTCTAACAAATTCATGGGTTTGGAAAACTGAACAAATTTTATTCTCAATATAAATACATCATCTTCTTGCTTATATAGGAAGCTTATTATATTCAATGTGATGCATTTATATTCAAATTGAGTAATTATTTTTTTGTGTGTACTTTTTCAAAAAAAGAACGAATTACAATTACAAAGTACATGTCTTAAAAAAGGAATTATATGCATTTAATTACAATCACAATGAAAATGGAATTATTCACTACTTTTCTAATTACTTTTTGTATAAGAATAATTACTTATGACAGAATCTAGAAACCGTTGCACTTATTTTTTTAAATAATCAAAAGGATTCAACTATCTGAATGAATTAAATCCCAGTACAAATATACAAGACATGATTTTATTATGTACCTCTTAATTAAAATTTTTAATATGTAAGTACAAAATATTTAACAAGTAACAATAAATAGAGTAATTTATAAAAAATGGAATAGGCAAGTTAATAGTACTAAAACGTGTGAGCTTTCAAAAGTTTATTAACTTGGAACAAAAAATGTACTTCAGTACAAAAGTTTGTGTACTTTTATATTATAATCATACCATACAAAGCAGGCATCATTAGTTTGAGGTCGCTTGATTAAAAAAATAAAATAATTAACTGTTTAATTTATGATCTGTAATGTAATGTCCCAGGGAATTGGTGTATGTGTATTGATATTGAAATAATAACAGGTTAAATTCGTTTTCCAAGTCTTTTTTATTTAATATATTTACTGCAACATGTTTCGGCTACATACCATCTTCAGGCAACTATAAGATGAAAAATTGTTTGGTTATCAATTACAAATTGAATTTACATTTAAAATTTTTATGGTTTAATTTATGGTTTTGAGCTTATGAAGTGATGACCATTGAAAAATAGTAGTTTTCTTAAACAATTGATCTCCTAACCTAAGAAACAAAAAAGTTATACTTAACGGTTTTACATCAAACATTTTCTTTAGATTCGGTAATTAACTGCCATTAAAAAGTGTTTGGTATCTTGTGATCGTGAAATCAATACTTTCCAAACTACGGCTATTTTATAAAAGTTAACAAAAAATAATTTTGATAATATCATAAGTTGAAAACTATTGATTTTAGAACAAACAAGGTATCAGACATTTTTTTAATAGAGTGGACCACAAAAGGTTAAAAAAAATGGTGTAAAACTAAACTACTAATATTTGCGCAAACTAATGACACTCGAATTGCGAGGCCTGATTATAATTCACAATATATTTATATTATTTTTATTATAATCAGTTTTTCAAAAATTACTGCCAGAGAGCACATTTCTTCTTGGAGCGTTGACTATTGTGGCAAAGGAGAATAATCTCTCTACGGGTCCAGAAGAGGGAAGTGCTGTGTTATATTTAAAAAACACTCTTTTTTTACTACTGGATAACTATCTAGCATCGTAATATTTTTTCTTAAATCATTTAAGTACTGTAACACTTCTAACTGTACTCTATTTTTGTTTTCAACAGAAGGTGTTACAACTTCGTTCAAATCGAAGAAATCTTCGTTTGCAATATCTTTGGTTAGTTCTGTAGGATTAGAAATCGTTTGTAAATCTTGCTGAAATAGTTCACATTCTGTTATTAAAAGCTGCTTAAAATCTTCTTTACTTAATGCAGCTTTCGTCTCTACTATTGGAAACTACTGTACCTTAACTTCTGGATGGGAAATTGCACCCAAAATGGCATAGCGATCTTGTAACGTTAGTAGTTTTTCAAATCTTTTCGCTATGCCTTCAATTGCAGCCAGCATTCAACAGCATATTTCCACCATATTTGAATGTTTTTGCTTTTAATTTATTTCATTTATTATGGAGTGAAATTATGCTAGGCAAAAGAGAACCATAAAATATATTGGTTTCAGTTTGTAAAAAAATCTAGTGTTTCTGTTAAAGGCTTAGTAATTTCACAGTATTCTTATAGGTAGACTACTTCGTTGTCGGTAAAACGATAACAGCTGTAATTTTTGAGGAAGTGTAGGTAATTTTTTCTTTTCTGAAATTATTTGCTTTTTGCTGTCATATAGTGAGTTCCATTAAAGTAATTGTACTCATAAATGTATACTTGAAATTTAAAAAAGTAATTGTAATTAGAGAATTTGAATAATATAATTACAAATTACAATTCCAAGATGGATATTGCTGCAATTACAATTCCAAATTACTTCAATAAAAAAAGTACTTAAATACAATTATAAATTACAGGAAAAAACTAATTGTAATTATTAATTACCTCTTAAGTAGGAATTGCCTTACATTAGCGAGCAGATAAGACAAGAAGCATCACTTGTTGTGGACACCTTTGATGTTTTGTCGCCGGAAATATTACTTTTAGCGCTACGCGCTACTTTATTATTTTAGCACCAGGTGCCTCAGTTATCTTGGTGTTCTTTTACACCAATCATAAAGAGTGTTGGCCAGAGATGGAAGTACAATCTCAACTCAAAATGGCCGTTATTTGTCATTTGCTGTCATACGCTGCGTTAAACGTGTGTAAGTACATCTTTTACGGAATTTGATTAGTAATAAAGACGTTATTAGTATTATTATTGAATAACCGTATAGCATGAAACAAGCAAAGTAACAATAAGTTGAATTAGAAACGCAGTAGAATTACTCTGAGGATAACATTTAATTATTCTCGATTACTGTAAACGACCGTCAAGACAAACGTCAGAATAATGACTGCTGTGGCGCCAAAATCGTGCACGTGGACTCGTCGGAAATGAGAAGAGATAAGTCTCTTGTCTTATCTCTTCGCTGCTTGCATTAAGCGCTCTATAATCCAAAATTCTTTTAACATATACACTTTATTTATGAAAACTAAATTATTACAAATCAATCCAACCTTGTGCTTTACCTAAAAGGTGACGAGGTAGACGAGGCTAACTATTCTAAGTACTATATGGGTTCCATAACAATTGAAATGTTGCTACTCTAACTAAATAATTTTCCTATGATTCTTAATAACAAAAATATAATACAGTAACTTCGCGACTATATGAATACTACTTTTGTGAAATAATAAAATATGTGAAATGTGATTAGTTCACAGAATCGCGAGTCTACTGTAATTCAGTCAGGTATTAGTTATTATTAGATGTGCCCATGGAATGACTTTCGTTATCTCCCAGCATTCGCCAAGGACATTGATTATATATAATATATTTATATAAAATTAATGGCCACGGAGTAAGGGAAAACCAGATGCAAAAACCTTACTTTGGGAGGATTTGGGTCCTCCCAAGTCCCAGACCTTATTACTGATAGCCGCAAATTATTATTATCCTTTTGAGTGCTGAAGGAGCAGCCTCCGCGTTTCCTTAAATTCCGACAGCTTTTACAGTCCTCGCGTAGCTGCTCCCTTTTTCACCAAATTGAAACAGGAAAGAACTAATGACTCAAAAACAAATAAAACAACAGCAATACCTATTCTAATACTTAATAACAACTTAATCCTAATTATTCTAACCAAGAGTAATTAAATTAAAGACGTATATTTATAATATTTGCAGTTTAACACTAATTCCGACCACTAAAGAGCATAAAATATTCATTCATAAACACGTGCTACCCTACTAACTATTTAAACATCATGACGTAAGCTATCTAGTTCTTTAGCAACATTACTAAAAAATTCGCATCATTCAACCGACTCATATCTATTTCGCGTCGCGGCCATTTTAACCCCCTAGCTAATGCCCTAGCTTCCGTACGCGACTGCCACTCATCTGTGAGCGGACATTCAAATAAAACATGCCCCGCTGAATCTAGCCCACCACATTCACAAAGCGAATTATTAACCCTCCCAATTCTACACAAATATGATTTAAAATTACCGTAACCTGTTATTAATTCTACCGCTTGATACGATAAATTAACCCTCATTTCCCTAAAATGTGTAACGCTACCAATGTTTTAGAAGAGATTTTATTATTAGCATACATTGCATACATAATGACATTTAAAACTTCGTGCTTGTCGGTTGGTTGCAAATATATTGTTTTATGGTGATGATTTAATTTATCATTATACTGAATATTACTTTGTGGGAGATCTTAAACACTCTTAAATTGCTCGACAAATAAATCACACAAAAGAGCAGGATCAGAAACTAACTTCGCCCCATCTTTCATATTTATATTACTACGGGCGGCAATACTTGACACTTCACTATTAATTATATTCAAATCACATTTAGCCTTGTTCTTCGCTACTTTTGATAAATTATCATTAACTTTAATTTAGTGTCAATAATTAAATTATGATGAATAGATTTAGTCTTAGACATAAGCCCTAGTTTATAAAGTTTATGATTAAATCGCAACTTATCAGAAGAATCACAAACCTCAAAGGTAATCCAAGATCTTTTGTTAGAAACTCTATATGTTCTGCGCAGTGGAAAAGCTTTGTCAAAATAACTAAAAAAAGAGTTGAGACAAAATATTGAAAATTATCATCCAAGCTCAGCTCATCTCGAGATTCAGTAGAAATAAGGTCAACAAAACGCCAAATATTCGCCTGAGAAAAACTTCTCTTATAGACATAACCCTCCACATCAGAATCGTTATTATTAAAATTTTTACAATTAATCAACTGCGCGTGGTGGTTAGACACATCAAAACCGTACCTGTGTAGTGCTCAGCATCAAGATTGGCCAATATATTATCAATAATAGTACTAGAGTGGGCAGTAACTCTAGTAGGGATATTAATTGTGAAATGAACTATCAGTCAGTACAACGTCACTAAAACGACTAGAGATAAAATCACTCTTAGAAATATCAATACAAACTAGTCTATCTAAAACATCAATAAAATTATCAAAAAAGCCTTGAAATCTGATCCAGGCGCTCTATATACTTATACATTCTGTTTTATTTTCAAGTATTTCTAATATACAATATATTGATTAATATTTTACATATCACCATTCCTGTCAAAAAATCTCTATTTGCTTTTTTAATAAAATAATGAGAGTAAGAAGAAAGCAAAAAGTAGTTCCACTCCATAGATATCTCCTTATTTCAACGACTAGTTTCGTGCGCACAATTCCGCATCATCAGGTTCAAAGATCTAAAGTATTTCAACCAATATAATTAGATGAAAATACTCACATTAATTAATATAAACAATTGTCAAAATTTTATAAACAAGGACATCTTTGCTTAAGATGCATATGAAGAAATTAATGTAATAATGTTTCTTTATAATTTTATAACATTATCACAAAGCGCTAAAATTGTACAGGCTAACAAAAATCTCGTGAGTCATTGTGTGCACATTGTACTCGAGTGGGTGGAGTGCATACGATAGCCAGTTTATAGTATACAGGGTATTCCAAAGTAGTAAGTGGTTCATTAAAAGTTTATGATGTTCTATTGTTTACTCATATTTGAGATTTTGGCACCACTATCTGTTCGATTGGAACTATAAATGTAAAATACTTTAACCAAAATATCACTTCCGGTTGACCGGAAATGGAAACATAGCAAATTTGGAGTCTCTACTTGCAGTATTAATCGAGATATTAATTTCTCAATGATGCAATGATTATGGCTAAAAAAAAGAAAAACTTAAATAACTCAAAAACGGCAACATGAAGCTATAGGAATAACTAATGAATACTAACGTATTTATGGTCGTAGAATCCAAAAATGAATAAAAAATTAGATCATTGTATTTAAAATAACAAAGTTGACATCCATTTCCGGTCAACCGGAAGTGATATTTTGACTAAAGTATTTTTCATTTATAGTTCCAATCGAACAGATAATGGTGCCAAAATCTCAAATATAAGTAAATAATAGAACATCATAAACTTTTAACGAACCACTTACGTGGAATAGCCTGTATATGCTTCAGCTCCGCCCTTTTTGCCAGTGCGCAACTCTCACGAGCGATTTGTCGAGCTGTATATGGGAAATACAAAACTTACGATAAGGTAGTTACTTACAAAGTTAGCTAACCAAAATTCAAAACAGGAAAAAATAAATGTTATGGTATTTAAATGCAAAGCAGGCTGGACTAACACAAACTTTGTTTACAGTTGGAGTATGATATTATAAAATAATTACAAGTTTATGTCCCCATTGAAAGATGTTCGCGTTTCGAACTAGTATATACAGGCTGTCCCATGATTGCCAAAGTTTAAGGATGTGCTGTGAAGCAATTTCAAGGCAAAAATGTCAAATGAACATATGCCTAAAACTCTTTTTTAACTGAGGTACAAGCACTTGAAGTTTTAGATAATCCTGTAGACAAGAAAAATTAAAAAAAAAATAAAATTCGTTTAAAGAGAGTTGCTTTATTGAATGACTTGTTCGAAATGTCCGCCCAATTGCCGTATACATATTCGAGCTCTTCTTAGAATTGACGACATAACTTTGCTAATAGTCTCAAGTTCAGCACGAATAATTTCTGCGGTATCCATAATCTTCGCAACAAGTTGTTCTCTAATTTCAGGTATTTCTGCATAAACAATAGTTTTCAGCCTGCTCCACAAAAAATAATTTAAGAGGATTTAAATCTGGTGATTTGGCAGGCCAAGCAACTGCTGCATCTCTTCTAATCCAGTGGGTCGTTTTAAGAAGGTCTATTATTTGTCTACCAAAATGAGAAGGTACGCCATCGTTGTTGTATCCACATTTGTCGTCTTACATTAAGAAAAACGTCGTCCAGTAATGTTGGAAGGTCATTTTCCAAAAAAAAAAAAAACGTAAATAATGGGCGGCCGTGAGACGTTCTTTGATTATAAATGGACTAATGAGACAGTCATCAATAATTCCACATGAAACATTCATCGAAAATCTATCTTGAAAATGGGATTCTTTAGTGTGAATTTCTGCCGTTATTGATGGCGTTTCGGCTGAAGAACGCTTTATCACTAAACAATATTTTTCGAAATAGTCTTCGATTCCTTACTAAACAGCGACTAAATTCAAGTCTTAAGTCGTAATCGGCAGGTTTTTGAAGCTTGTACAGGTAAGATATTGTACGGGTATAAACCGAAATTGTGTAAAGTTCTCCATACTATCATGCGGCCTACATTAAGTTTGTTGGCTATTCTTCGAACACTATAGTAGAATGTTCACCGTCAATTATATTGAGTATTGCTTCTTCTTGAGCAATTTGTTGTTGCACGAAACGTTCCAAAGTAGCAGCAGGAAACTTCTGCTGTCTGCTTCGTCTGTTTCTCTTAAACAACGGTGGACATTGCTAAAAACGGTTCTACAAGGCATTCTACGAGTGGGAAATCGCCGACGATATTCATCAACAACCATCCGCCCGTTTCCATTACACAGTCCATAAACAAAATGACTGACTTCGTATTCTTCGTATTCTTACCTCACTTACGAAAGAGTTTTGGGCATATGAATATGGGCATATGAATAATTTGACATTTTTATCTCGAAATTGCTTCAGCAACACATCCTTACACTCTGGCAGTCACGTCATGGGACACCCAGTATATGATAAATGACAGGAAACTGAACTGTATGTTTCCAGAAAAAAAAAAACGTGTTGGTTTTTTTTTTTTTAGATTTCATTACAACGCACTGGAATAAAATCAAGACCAGCCTACACACTACTTAAGTGAATAAAGTGTTTAGCACCTGATTTTACTTATTATTACTAATTACTACAATGTATATAAACTAAAACACACATTAGAAATATTATAAATATTGAATTTATGTTTGATTACAAAAGCTATATTATATAAGTCTTAGTAAATAAGTTAATACATTTATTAAGTATAGTGATACGATGGGTTCAAATTCTGAACTTAATATAATCTAACACTGCGTAGGTTTTCACGGCCGGTGTAACTATAACTAACAGCTTCTTGCGGGTTTCGCCGTGTGTCAAAACTTTCGCTCGACGTTTCGCTGTTCATACTGACAGCTTCTTCAGTTCAGTTCAGTTACCCTGAAGAAGCTGTCAGTATGAACAGCGAAACGTCGAGCAAAAGTTTTGACACGCGGCGAAACACGCAAGAAGCTGTTAGTTATAGTTAATATAATCTACTCTTAAATGTATTTATTATTATTGATTGATGGCCTCGGCTTACACCATTAGCCATTAAAAGTGTTTAATGTACCCATAGCAATTTCAGGCCAGAGTGTGCAAATTCTATTCTAAGTGGGAGATCGTATAGCAGACTCGTGTTCTCAGGTATTTCACCTTAGCAACTAATGGCAAATAATTTGGAAATAATATAATACATGCAAAAATCTCACATTTTCAGGACAAAAATGTTATGAAAATTAAACATTTGTAACTTAAATTGCTACAGGCAGACGGTTGGTGTAATCTCTAGCAAATTTATTGTGATATATCCCACATTTATCAGTCTGGGTACTCGAATACCGACAATGGCCTGATATCTCGAGTATTAAGATGGATTACACGTACTCTAGCGTAGACTCGATTAATTTGCTAATCCAATACTCCTTACTCGATTCTCAAAATCGCTGATTCGATGATTTGCTATAGCAAGAATTATAAATGAACTTAATGGTGGGTTAGCCGTCAGGTGTGGTTCCGAAAATGTTCAGCAAAGTATTTTGTTCTCATAGACCACTATATTAAATAGATAAAATAAGGAGGGTGTGTATTTATGGTTTCCACATACATAGGTGTTTCCCGTTCCTTGACTTGTACCAAGCTCTGCATATTCAATGTTTACTGCTGCCTAACCCCAAAGTATTATAATTTCTTGTGGAAGGTTTTGATGTTCTGTGTAAGCAAATATAGCGTTCCTTCTAACGTCTGGCTCAGCTCACTTAAAGTGAAGTGAGGTGAGACAGAGCTGAGTTTCACTTGCTAAAAGGAACCGGTTTACCTCACATGTGCTTCTCATTGGTATTTACCCCAGCTGTAATAGTTTTTCTCCATTTTGTTTACCGATTTTCCATGTTGGCATCAGGCTGTTTTGATTGTCCTTAATTTCTTTCTTTCTTTTTTACATTGGCTTACATTGGCTACTTTCTTAAGAATTCGTGTAATCCTAAAGGCAATTCTATCTTAGTGGATGTTTTTCTCAAGTAAGTAAAGGGTTACAATTTCAATTTTTTGAAATGATACAAATGCATCAAATATTTGTATCATTATATTCTTTTTGTATTTGCCTGCCACGATATTCTTAAATTCTAACAAACGATTTAACCACTCTTCAAAGTCGAGTGCCCATCAGTTCATTCAAGCTTTTCGATAGACTCACAAAGTGAAAAGTGAGAGGTGTGGAATCTCACTTGCTGTGACGTCACCGAATTGAGGACAAACAAATGGAGCGCACATACAACTGAGTCACTGAGAATGAGGTGAATTGAACTGATATTGGTGTTAAAAGGAACGCTAGATTAGTCACGTATTTGAGGTACACACGAGTCGCACATTTAGCTAGGCCGCTGTGAACTATAAACCACTATAAAAATCTAGAAAATTTACAATATTGCCATATTAAAAGTTATCCGACCTTTAAAGTAAACTAAATACAATAAATAACAATTATTATTATTAATTTAAGTTATGTTAACACATCAATAGCCAGTAAAGAACAGTTATGCATTGGCAATACGAGTAGTATGTACAAAAGAATGAGAATTAGCATGTCTACAATAGAAACCCTATATCTATAAGTAACTATTTGATATGTGAATTCAGTCGATTGCAAAACTACTGCGTTTGCGGTGTACGTGCAATTAGAGGGTTATGCAAAAAATGATTCGGAACCTTTTGCTTTATAGAGTCCGTGGGATTGCTCAAACTGGGACTCTTTCTGTCGTGGCCGTGAGATGCAGTCTTATATTTCTGTAGATCACTCTCTGAAGACACGTTTGGAAATTGTTTCGATAACTGAGGTTTATTTGCTGCAAACAAAATTTAGAAAAAATATATTAAATTAACATACTTAACGCAGATGCAATCTTGAAATTGTTTATTTTTAACAACTATATAAATAATGTAATAACATATGAGTTAACCTTTTATATACATAATGAAAGGAATGTGATCTTCATACAGGCTCCTCCACCAAAATTTTAAACTACCCCAGTAGCCAACTATATTTATTTAATATTTCAGAAATATTTAGAAAATATTAAATTTTTCTTGAATATATTAGTTATATCAACATAATATGTATAAAATATATTATAGACAATATATTAGGAATACGTTTTACAAATATATATGTTATGTAGCACAAATTATATTTTATTGCAAATGATTTCTCAATATACTTTGCTACCACCAGTCTTGTCGAATGCAAATAACGTAAATAAAGTAGTACCAGGGAGGGGTGGCGAACTTAGTGTCCAGGGTGGTACCCGATAACGTGGACCTACCTGGGTAAACGTCCTCACTTACCACCACGGTGGATGTACGGGAAAGGAGCTTCCGTGGCCGCCAGCTCAGTCGCAGATGGTCGTGCCGGTTCCGACAATAACACTTCGGCAGGTGTTGGGGCGACTGGTAGAGCGCCACCCACGTTAAAAAAAAAGACACGGAGCCCCAGGCCAATCCCCGGGGTGTGGGAGTCCCCAGAGCGCACCTCGCTTGGTAAGTGTGGAGGTATAAAAATAACCCTCCGTGGCACACGCCACAGTTTACAAAAAAAACGCAAAATATAAATTGTAACGAAACACTTTTATTAAAACGTTAACATTTGAAAGTGACTTTTTACTAGAAACAAAATGACTTTTAGCTGTATAGCGCAACAGGAGGCGGCGGGTTCCTTTTAGGACAACCCCAAAGTTAAAAATAAACAAGATACGGTTAATATAATGTGATCTCATATACCACCCCACCAAGATCTTGATCGGTTTACATCAGTAAAGATATTACATGAAAAGGGGGTTCGGACAACCCGTAATGCGCACACAACTGATTACGTACGTTTAGAAAGGGGCCACCCCCACGGGGTAAAGCCACTCTGACAGGCTGAAGGCCGAAAATATAAATAAAATTATAAAATAACAACTATTTGTCCTGAGGGGACGGGTAGAGCGATCTCTACGGTAAATTGTACGTTCGAAATTGAAATGAAGGTAAAAAAAAGTTAATATACAAGTTTACAGGGAGACTATCACTTTAAGAGTTGAATTACATACGGTAAAAATTAAGCGTAATAAAAATAAATTCGGTACACGGCCGTCACAGGGAAAGAAAAGGGAAAAAAAAAATAAAATATAGAAGTTCTGAGTCCCCAGGTCGGAACAGCTTCCGCGCGTCTAACCCGCGATGGCGTGAAAAGCAAAATAAAACGATCCTACCTCACGAGGGCGTCGTTGGTTCTACCTCGGGGCTAGGCCAGACGTCAACCTGACGCTCCTGGGTGTCCCTCAGCTGACAGCGGGGCACTCACAGAATCAAACGGCGTACAACGCTGCGAAGCCGCCGGAAATTCCTTGCCGGTGTACGGGGTATCGACACGTGGTGGCTCGTGTAGTCGCTGGTGTCCCGTACCACAACCCTATACGAGAGGATCGCAGAAACCTCAGTGTAAGATACCAAAAAAAACGTACTGTTAACGAACGGACTTACCTATTTGGGGGTCAAATAGGGCACAGCTGACGCAAAGCAAGAAGAAACGTGGAACTCGACAAAACCACAATCCGCAACAATTTCGTCGAAATACGATAAGGCGTCTAAGACGATAAATTTCACCACAAAAGTGTTAATACGAGTAGATTATCAAATCCGCAAAAGCGATAAAAACCTTCCAAAAAGGCACTTCAAAAATTAATCAACCCGCAGTCGCGTTCGCTCGCTTCGACAATCACTTGCAGAGTCCGGGCCTACGGAAAATTCCGAAAGTCCTGGATATCATACGCGTTAACAGCCCAAAAAAAGATGACCATGAACGGCACAATATGCGACATCTATCAGGCGATACGGACCGAGTGACCCTGAGATGGGAGTTTACTATGATGAACATAGAGTCCACATACAGAAGACGGACAGCGGGAAAGCGATAACCCTAACTATACGCTACGCGTACAAGAAAAGAAAACTGAACGTAACAACTTTTCTTAACTCTGCAAGAATATTTTGCTTTGTACCTCTGTAAATGTTTTATTTCATATAAAAAAATAAAGGTTTAATTTTTGTTTTTGTACATTTGGTGAGTAGGAGTAATAATATAAAATGGGTAAAATATGCATTCGTATTAGATACCTATTTAAAATGATAGTTTAAAGATTAGATAATATACATCTAAAATTATGATTTATAATTGTAACTTGAGCGCTGTAATTTTCATTCATATATCTCCGTTTACATAAGAGGCAATTATATAACGTAGGAGCTCCAATAATTGCAATGAGATAACTGCTATGCATTCATTCACACCAAATTAAAAGAAATAATATAATTCATAATTCAGAACGATATATACTTTTACTTTATCAAACTTTAGAATTAATTTTTTGGTTTTGATTTTAATTATTTATTTTATTTACTATATTATATTTTTGAGGCATTATTGATTATTAACTTGTATGGTGAGTGTGAAGAAACAAGTTCTTCCCTTTTAGACACCTCCAGGTATGTCGCTCTTTTTATTTTCCAGGAAAGTTTCATATAGCTTTTTGTTATCGATGTTATTAAACTAAATAGCTTTGTATGATTGCATAAAAAAATCTCAATTTTCATATAAATAATATTTTACAGATATTTTTAAAAATATGAAACTTACATTGATTTCAAAGATGGAATAAATATTTCAATTGTATGTTTTATTTATGTTTAGATAAAATATAAAAAATGTATTCAAAAACCTCTCACGAAAAATATTTGTCAAACATATTTTTAAAAATATCTCTGGTATATTTGTGGCTGTTAGGGTAAGCGCTATCTATTATATTGACAAAACAGATTTTTCTTTGAAAATATTTTCTTTTAACGAAACATGCACATACATTATTATTCAAAAAAGAAATTCAAAATGGTGCTTAGTGTGAAATTTTTTTTATAGTAAACGTGTGTTCATGAAGAAGAAAGATTCCTTAGTGGAAGTTCTATAAGATGCTGCATATCCAAAAAATATTTTTGATTACAGACTGCTCCAAAAGTTGGTGATCATATAAATAAAGATAAAATAGTACCGAATGGATTTTTTTAAAAATAATTCCTTGTAAGATTATTATTCGTCTATAATCTAAAATTACCTGAATTGGTACAGGATGTTTTGTAACCTTGGTACCGCCTCCAACTTTCTTTCTTTAAATGGATACAACACCACTAATATCATTGAATTTTTAAAAGCGTCAGTGACTTAAAAAAAATGAGATATAACATAACGCTAAACACATTAATTTTCAAGATATCCTTGATCTACAAAAAAATCTGTCGCTCGCACTGTTTGGGAAAAGAGGTTGTAATTTAATTAGCATTTAGAGTAAGTGAAGCAAATTTTGAAATATCTTACTACGGATCACCTTCAGGTGTGTTTATAGTTGTATTTTAATATGCTAGGTGTTCGTCACTGAAATGCGAACTCAGTCAACTTCAAATGGGTTTATCATATATTTTTTTTTTAATAAAACACCCTGTATATGTTTACATCATTGAAATACTATTAATACGTGCTTTGATTTTTGTTAAGCATACCCTATATCTATCTCCTTTACTTTTGGAGTTATTGCAGTTTTGATTAATTCTTCATTGTTACAGCCATACTTGTAATCTTAGTAGGCGACAACTGTAAAAATGAAAGCCTAGCTATTTTATATTTCTGAGTCAAATTAAAAATCGTATAAACAGGATACCTTATGCGCAGTTGAATGAATATTAATTTAAATTCGTTTGAGTTTAAGTCCAATTTTTTTCTTCAAGCCGTATTTCAGTACCTGCTAGTGATAGCTCTGTGTTGTAAAAAGAACAATTTCAGGTAGGTCACGAAAAGCTAAATTTTACTGGTTGGAATATGGATGCTGTTTCGACAAATATGACATTAATTTGAAATTGAAATATCTCATCTTGGAATCTCCTAGGAAATAAAAAGTGTATGTAATTTTAACAGTAAATAAACATAAAAAATCACATTTAATTATTAATATCGAATCCGATTTATTCTCAATTAAACAAACATCACCAATTGTCGCCGAACAGTTTTATCAATACAACCTATACAGATTTACGACCCGTGGGTGGCGAAACCATATCATAAGGCCATTGTGCTCAACATTACTTTTGGTCCTTTGAGCCGGATTTATCACGACATTCTCTACGTCACTGCAGTAAATCGAAGATAAAACATGAATCTTAAAGTGGTACAAAACAAGAAAACTTCGTTTGAAATCGAGCATTTATTTGGACTCATTGGGAAGCAATTTTGATGCGTTTGACCTCAATAATAAGACAGCTAAATTTACTCCTGCTCTTTTCAACACTCAACAACAATTCGAAGATGTTCAATCACACATTGAATCTGTTGATTATTTATTATTAAATCTAGGAACATAAAAATTAATTCTTTCTAGGAACATGGAATCATCGATTACATTGTGAATGAGTTTATGTAGATACAATAGGGATATTACTTTTCTACTATTGTTTAATGAAGTAAAATGAAATTCACTTAAAAGAGATTCATAAGAAATAGTAAGATCAGGATAAATTCTTCTATACTTTTTAAAAAATAAATATTTTAAAAATCGTTTTTGTAGTGACTCCAATAAATAAATGAACTAGTAATAAATAGGTGACCAAACAACACAGCAGTAATTTAATTTGCTACGAATATAGGAATTATAAAGTAGTATTATGGTATCTAGATTATTAAAATCCCTAGTCATTCGAGTAATAAATCCAAGGAGTTTACAACAATTTCTATTGATATCAGTAATATGATCATTGAATGATAATTTCGCATCAAACAAAACACCTAAATCATAAGTCCACTACACCCGTCTAGTATAATTTAATTGTATAATCATGTTTAATGTTAGAGTTTTTTCTACTGCAAGTAATCACATTACATTTATTGATATTTAGATCCAAGCTATTTCGTTATCACCAAACTGAGAGACTAATAATATCTTGTTTAAGATCAAGGAATCATTGTCTTCATTAATTATACGAAAGATCTTAAAATCATCGGCATACAACAGGCAAGGAGAAACAAACATCTTAGCAATGTCATTAATAAACGTAATAAAGATCAATGCACCTAAATTAGATTCCTGCGCAGCACTACTCACGGCAATAAAGTTTCGAGATATAATTTCCAAATAGAAGGTATTCTTTCTATTCTTCTCCGCTACTAAGCTGTGTATGCTTCCATTGTAAATCTTTAACACTGCCAATTTTTATTATTTTCATTGTTTCCTATTTATGCTATGTAATCAATATTTATGAATCATTTTTAAAATACATATATATGTCTTGAAAGCCTAGTCTTTCAAGGCGGGCGGTATGTTTCGCCTTGGTTTCGACAAATATGACATTAATTTAAATTTAAATGTTTCACATTGGAATCTCCTATAAAATAAAAAAATGTATGTAATTTTGATAGTAAATAAACATATCAAAAATTCATATTTACGCCGAGATTTTAACATTACCAATTGTCGCCGAACAGTTTTATCAATACAACCTATACGGATCTACGAATGAATTTTGAGGTAGTTTAATGATTAACATGGTGATAAAACTTCTATATATTTTAGAGTATTTTGCCAGTACTAGCGCCATCTCACTTTATATCCTCTTAAATGACATGCGCTTTCTGATGATGGACTTAATGGGTACGAGACCACATAACCTCACAGGACTGATTAATATACAGAACCGGACATAACCGTCAATTGATAAATTCAAATCGCATTTTTCATAATCAAATAACACGAAAGAATACATTCTTCGCTAGAACACCTGTATATACGAAATTTTAGAAGCGAATGCTCATATCAATAGCTGTAAATCTTGTCAACTTGACGGCTATTATATCACAGGCAGTACTTACAAAACCTTATCCATCATACGGTATGATATTGAATGTCACCCTTCTGGGCAATATATTCACTCGCGGGACATAAATATGTGCTAAGTTATTCCAATAATCCAGAGTAAATTCCATTATATTCCTCCTCGGTTTTCTGCTAGTTTATTAAACCTACTGTCTGGGATTTTATCGCATCCAAACTAGGTCACATCGCTTACAAATATTAGGTGTTTTCTCGGTTTTTAATACGTAATTCGTTGGCGGAGTTTAATGTATTTTATACCCTACATAGCACATAGCAATGCACCGCTTTAATAGAAGTAATTTGCAAATTATACAGTAGTTGCACACAACTTTACTAGCAGGAGTTGAAATAACGTCATTAAGTTGTAAGATTTTAACGAGAATTTTATTCAAATCAGCAGACATGTAAGTTTCAAGTGGTCCCTTAAGTTTGTTGTAAAAATAAATACCTTAATTACATTGATAAACTATTCTTATAGTGCTGAGTTTATTGTTTATTGCTTATATAATAACAATTAATAAACGTTATCGATTGCTGGTTTTCTGTGGGTGCAATTTCGGTTATTAGTATTACAAAAACAAAAAAAAAAATGGGGATAAAAATATTTTATCCGCATGTTTTATATAATATATATATTATATAATATTAATTATTTTCTTAATTTATTTTCTCATTATTCATGAGTCTTCATTCTGAAGAGTAGTCGAATGAAGAAGGTAGAATTGTGATCAATGTAGGGAAAATACAAGCTGAAGGAAGTAAAAATATTTATTTATATAATTGAAAGCAATTGATGGAGAAAAAGAAAATATTTACTTAAACAAGGAAATGAAAAGCGTTTAGAAAATTAGCAGTAACACAGAGAAAAGAAGATCCGGTAAGAACAACAATAAAAATCAAATGGCCTAGGTATGTAACTATAAAAAAAAATTGAATTATTAATGTAAAGATGGCAACTAGCCAAAATCCGATAGCTGGCAGGTGTAGTGAATAAAGAGAAGAAATACATACCAGCAGAATGGAAAATCTACCAGACATTGTGAAGCGTAAAAAAAATTAAAATTGTGACTAATCTGACATTCTTCTTGTTTAGAAGAATAGCAACAATATTTAGACTATCGGTTATAACTGAACGGTTATCTGTTGTGATGCAACGGCTATCGCACAGCGCATAAAATTATTTTCTAATGGAAATGACGATAATAAATAGCAAAATAAGAAAGCTGTAACGTAAATTCCGAAAAAAAAATAGTTGTGTAAGTATAGTAAAACAAGTAAATTATATATTAGATTTACAAAATATACGTAAGTTTCAAATTTCAAGCATTATACTTGAGAGTCCAAACAAAGTCGTGTTTTTTTTCTCTTTTAATATCCATTTTAGTAGACAACTATTTATTTTATTTTAAAATTTTGGCAGCTACTTCTTCAAACTAATATCTAATTCCTGATGTTAGTGTTTGACAAATAAATAACTTTCTTATTTTTTATAGTTTAAGGGAAGAAATTACTGACATCTTCCCGTAACTGCTTTCTTCTAAGAACCCTTTCAGAAAAAAAAAAAATTTTCGTTGGTTTGAGTATCAATCCATGTGTGCACACTTGTTATTATATTCCCCAAAATTATCAGAAACAATTCCTACTTTTTAATTTTTTAAAAGGAATACTATTTAAGTTGTTGAGGCTATTTCTATATAAGTATGTTCTATTGAATTCAAATTATATAATGAATACTCTCAAATAAAGCAGTAGTAGATCAGCTGTGGCGAGGTGTAGAAAAATTATAATACATATAAGTATTTAGAAATTGACAGTAATTCTGGGCTTTACAGAAATCTAACCGTGACTGCCCTTTCCTTCTAAATCTTAACAGTAACGTAATACAACTCAGGTTTACCATTATTATTTTCAGCATCAACAAACATTTCGGGACATAAAATAAAAATTTCAGCTATGGAAATAGTGTCATTAAAAGACACCGATTTGGTACTTGAATTGCAGAAAATGCAGATAGGTTTTAAAAGCGATTAGGGGAATTCAAGTAATTATTTAACATTTTTCTATAGTTAGGTAATAGATAGTTGCTACTAGTACTTTTTATTTGCCATAACATCTGCAATAGCATTTGTCAAGGATGTTTTAATTAACTACATCACTTAAGTTAAATTTTGGTGGATGCGCCTGCAAGAAAACTTCTTGACAATAATTTGTCATTTAATGCGTAATAAGTGTTGACAATAAACGTGTTCCACTAAAGATTGAAAGCGAAACCACACAGGAAAAACATTTATTATTTAAACAATTATTGTATTCGTACAATCTCAATGTTTAACACTAGTAAGTTCGACTGGTACATATAGCTGAATTTTAGGTTTTTTTTTTTTTGTGTTTCTCTGTCAATTACATCTATAAACTTACAAACACTAAGGCTAGGAAATCCTGTTCTAAAACACTGCCTCCTGGCAATGGCGTCCAGGCTTGTAGCGTGAGCTACTTTGTTTGGTATATGCGGCCTAAAACAAAAAATAAGGTATTGGCACAGAATAATTCATATTCATCTTAATAACAGTTACTAATAAACTATAATTATGCATTTTCTTTATGTCTTTGTTTAGAGTACTGTAAGATACCTTCATTTTCATAATTACTCTTAGGAGTGAATACAATATGTGTATGCAGCGTAAAATTATCAGATTCCATGGCACCTCTTCAGTTACGCATGACTTACTGACTCCTGAAGATATAATGCAAAGCTTTTATTCAAAGTGGTCCCAGTTACAAAATCAAACCAAATTTCACCCTGAAGTGGGTCGACAAGCTGTCGAATGTTACAGCCCTTAAAATCAGTTTTATAAGCAATTATTTGTTCATGAGGATCCGCTACTCCCACATCAATAGTAAAAAATCTAGGTCTATTATCGCGGACAATGCTCTTACGGTGAATTTGCCTTTACAATATAAGTTTTGTGCTTCCATGATCAAAGTTTCTCGTAGAAAAGTAACTAATCAGTTTTTTTTTTAGAAATTATTATCTTGAAATCTGTTAAACCGTGAACAATACTAGTATTAATCTATAGCTCCTTCAACTATTAATATCTGTTTTTTTATAGACTTGTAAAATTTTTATCTCTTCTAGAAACACACTTTCACAAAGGGGGATAATTCGTATCAAGCACAAAAATCCATAAAGACAGTCTTACTTACAGTTCATATAGAGAGCTGAGCATGCTCTACAACCAAGGAAGTGTTTTTTTGTACAAATTTTCTGGACATATAGGGAATATTTGATAATACTTCCCCAGCATTCATTTCCAAAGCATTGAGGCATAGATAGATAGATCGATAGATAGTGTAATTTTTAACATTAATATTTAGTCATTTATGATATAAACTATTGAATTTTACTGTGATATCACTAGACTGTTTGACAGTCACAGATATAATTTTATTGTAACCGTTATGTTACAAACGCGATTGCAAGTTTGTGTTGAACAAGAAGTGGGCTATATCGAACATTTAATATAATTTTGTTTCTGTTATATGTTATTTAATTTTATTAGATTACTATATTGAGATTTCCATCTTAGATTCTCATTCATTTATTCTTCCATATGTATTTCTAACATTCACTACAACAAATCAGCATGCCTACAAAAGTGAGTATGGTTTCATTTGAAAAAAATAAGTTAAGTACGGTCCTGGAGAACTGATACACCCCGTTAACATAAAATACTTTTAGAACGTGCACTTTTTTCTGTCAGGTATTGTAAGAATTCGAAATTCCATCCTGTATAATACAAAGTATTTAAATTCATTTTATTAAAACGATGATAGGTACCGTGGCAATTGCTGAAGCAGCGTCTACTTCACAGGAAATAATAGTCTATTTTCGTTTAAAGACTCGCGTAATTAAGATAATGCGGTATTTATTTCAAATTTTATTTACTACTTTGTCTATTGTATGTTACAATTGCTGACCAGCGAATCCCACGTTACTCTCCAGAAGGGCGGTTGAAGTTCAGAAAAATAACGCCTTCGATCATTCTTGCGCCCTTCTGTAAAGAGAAGCGGAACGAGTTTATCAGTGTAGAATGACGTCACAACTAAAGTTTATACAAAATTCCTTACATTACTGTTTTGAATTCAATTAATTCGCGGACCGCTTCAGCTTTAGGATAAGCACGCGTTTCCCCTTTCGTTCCGGGCGTTTCCATACCTTAAAATTAAAAATCAAACTTCTCTTCTTAAATTTTGCAATTAAAATAAGCTTGAAAATTCGAGAACAGGAAGCATAAGCTTTCCTCGAAAGGTGTTGTGTTTTGTGCTGAAAATCATTCGAAAAAACCCCTTTTCTTTAATATTTTCGTGAGTGTTGTGTAAAGTTTTGGTGCCTTAAAAATTTTGGATTACGAGAAGAATTAATTACCCACATCGGCTGGTAAGATGTTCAAAAAATCTGCTTAAAACTAATCATTGCAAATACGTAGAAACCCTAACTCGTTTGCTCTCTCTCTCTCTCTCTCCCTTAATAAATAATTTTTGTAAGAAAAATTACTAGAGATTAAGTTAAACAGCATTATAAAAATCTTAAAAAAATCATTCAAATAGTTGATTCGTTATGTCTTTTACCTGTTATTTTATTAAATTGGTAGTTTGTTAGTTTAATTCTATTGTCACAAACTTATTCAATATATTAATGTAAAAAGTAGTCACTCTATTATTTCGTCATACCATATTCAAAAAGAAGTTTAATTGGTACCCATAGTAAAGTTTTGGAGAGGAAGTTATCTCGGTAAGAGAAAGCCGACGAGGTGGGTAAGTCGACAATCTTTAGGCTAGCTAACGGCCCTGCTTCGACTGACTGAGGAAAACACTGTTGAAAGGCATCTTTGGCTAAACCTCTGAAACCAATCGCTACCGAACAAAAAGATTGCTTTCCAGCAGTGGCTAGTCGCTCAAAAGAGCAGGTGGGGTTATTTGTAAACCGGGTTGGTTTTGCTTGAATGAATTTGGACTGACCATCCCCAAAAGTTGGCAGATAAGAAAACCCGTTCCGTTACAGTATGAAGCCACATTGAAAAATCTTTTATGAGAGATGTTAAAGCCAATATCGACGAATATCGGATTATTGACTCACCCGGTCTAGGTTCACAAATTGCTCTAGGAGTGTATACAAACAGCACAAGAGCAAGTAAGAAATTGGGTCAAAGAGAAGCAGAAAGACCACTAGAATAATACAACTAGGCAAATTCATGGTAATACCTTTATTAAGAGACTTTGTAGGTTAGGCGGTGCCATTTCTGTGACTAGACTGCGGTATGAATATACAAATTTATTAAGGGACCATCAAAAAAGAGGATTGAAGAGCTACTCAGCTTGGTAGCAGGTCTCTTAAGAGGACACTGGTCACTGAAAGGGCACCTACAGGAAATTGGGATCAACACTGGAGATACTAACTGGAGATTAGATTGTAATATGGAATTACAGGGAACGGTTACCACATTCTTGCTTGAATGCAAGGGTGTAGACGCAAGAAGACAGGCAATTTTTAGGTAAGTCAAAAATGAAACCAGCGGATTACTTCTATCAACCAACCAGAGACCTATACAGATTAGTACAGGGTACTAGGATCCTGGTATGGCTGGAATAGTGTAATGGGTAAAAGAAATGGGAGATTAAATAAGAAAAGCCAAGAGGTTGCAGTGTTTTTGGAGACTCTACATTAAGAGGCTCCACAACAGCAAAAAATAGTTATTTGTATCACTAAGCCAGAAACTACAGTTTTGCGAGTATGAGTACGGTTTGTGTACGAATACTCGCGCAAAGGAGTTTCTGGCCGTGTGATACGCAATGTTTTTTGGGCCGACAAATTTTAATTTTGAATTGAAAATAGAATAGTTGACAGTACAAGTTGGCACACATGTTACATACCTTAGTATTTTGACGTTTCCGAGAATAAATTCTTTTCTGTAATTTACCTTCTAGTTTAATATCTATTTATCAATAATAAGTGCAATGAAGACACCAGTTCATCTTAGCATGGTTGAACAGTAGCTTAATGGCAATGTATTACACATCTGTCATGTGAATCTAGTGTGGCCAGCCTTTAGTGACATTTTTGCCTGCCTAGGCAGGAAAACAATAGTTTTCCTGCCGTTTTTAAGTATTGCAAAATAAGTGTTTTTAGACGGAGGCGCAAAAAAAGGGTTTTTCAAATTACTTTCTTGTAATTACATCATGTAACCTCACCTTTTACCTATTCATGCCATGCTTTTTAAATTACCCGTAATAGTAGTTACGTGATATGTATCAAAATAAATTTTGAGGTTATTAAACATGTCGAGCTTATCCTTACAAAAAGAATCTACTGTATTTCAATAATAAAAAAAACCCATATGTTGTAACATTTATGTCGATCACTGCATACGATGTAAAATAGATAAAGCATAAAATCAATTTTCCTTACATTCAACTGAAATCCTTCTTTTCATTATGCAATATTTCTTAAGAAAATTTACATACTTCTTAATTTTTTTTAATACGCAATAAAAGAAAATTATTACGGCGAATAATTTTCTTTTGTACTCATTATAATATTAAAAGTGAAAATGAGCGGAACAGAAGGGGGATAATTAACATTTTTCATTTACAATACTTTAATCGTAATTGCGTTACACCTCTTTCGTTCGGCTTGGGAATATTCAAATTAAAAATGCAAAAGATCGCGTGTACGTTTGATGTGTTTTGGTACGCTCGTGTGCCGTGACCGTAATTATAACGTTAAACTAAAAATAAAGTTGGATTAACTGTAGCAGATATACAAAATAAAATTATTAACGTATTTTACAAGGTGATATTAAGATATTAGACGTATCGTAGAATAAATAAATATATGGTTACGCTACACAGTAGCATACAGCCCAGATTAAAAAAATAAATTTTAAAAGAAATACATTAATTGAATTAGAAAAAATCAAGTTTTATATATACCAGTGTCATCTATTTTTTATAATTTTGATTTAGAAGTGTTCTGTCTCACCAGCCAGATGGCATGCAGGGCGAGAAATTTCCGATCGAGGGGCGGTGACATAAAAAAATATTGAATAGCTCGTTAACTCTCTTATATATTAACTCAGTACGCATAGAGATGTGGTAGGATGATGTTGTCAATTGTCCTCTCCCTCAAATTCAATGTTTAAGACCAGTTTAAATGATCTCATAGGCATGATAATGTTATGCCTCATCGTATTCAATCCCTTATGTGTAAATGGAACATTTAAGTGCGTAAAAAGTGATTTTATTTAATAAAAGAAATTACTAAATGTGAATTTGTTTATAATCAGACATAAATCTATGGATAATAATCTCAGGTAAGTCCGTGAGTCCGTTTAATTAATAACACTAAAGTTTCATTAAGTAATTCCACCTTTTGCAATTCAAATTCATAGTTTCGTACTTAAATACGTTTGAATAAAATTTAAAAAAACCCGCGTTTTCTGACCGTTCAAATGGAGTTAAGATAGGCTTACAGAGACGTGCGAAACAGAGTAGCCAACCTTGATGGGTAAATCACTGGATATTGGTTCGTAACGTAAAAACATATTCAATACATATAAAGCTACCAACTTATACTAATTTCCCCAGTAACTGGAGAACCGCTTAGCCATGTTACAACGATTTTCTAACTTCAAATTTTGCAGAAAGGATTAAATTAAAATTTCTTATAAGTACAATTCAATTTAGATTAGAATTGAAATAATACGTTTATTTTTTAGGTAGATTTGACGAGGAGTACCATTTTACAGGGCCGAATTCTGCGATCATCGGTGGTCAGGACTGTTCAGGTCGGATATGGGCCTCGTACCTCGTAGATACATCAGGTCAGAGAGGATGGGTCGCTCAGGACAGGAACATTACTCGAAAAATCGTCGTTGAAGAAAAATTACCCAAAAATCGTGTGTAATTTGGAATAAAATTTACGTGAAAACTTTGTTTTAACAATTAAACAATTATTTTTTAGATTGAAATTTGGAATAAATTTGGATTTTATCGAAATAGCCGTTAAATTTTACGAGAACAAACTGAAATACGTCTGCCTCGAACAAGGCTCGGTTAGTGAATGGTTCGAATTGAAAATGTTTTAACTGACTTGAAAGCGATTGTCTCATCAAGAAGTCAACTGTCTGAGAAATTCCGTTAATATAACCGAAATGAGGAACCTCCATGCTTTACATATGAGACTGGCCATGTGATCGCAAGAACTATCGTATGTTTCAACGAAGTGAAAATACATAAAATTACAAAATCTGGAAATCACCTTACATTTTTATATAACAAAGGTATGAGTCTCTGAATTATGAGAAAAATACATTTGAAATTTTTAAACGCTTATTACTATATAAAATTAACAATCTTAAAAATTCATTACTGTGCCTAAAAGGTAGGCAACCATTTATACACATGAAATTGTTACAGAACTCAATTTCCAGCAATTTTACCCTGTCTTTCAGTTGACATATCAAAGCAATTGGTCTGCCAATGCATATAAAAACTTATTAAACAAAAATTAAAGAAATAAAATACTCTGTAAAAGAAATTACAACTGTTCACTTGAATTAAACGTGGTCCCCAAATTTGATCTGTCAAAATCTATTGTAATAATATACTATACAAATTCTAATATTCATTTTCGATGTGTAGGTGTATCACTGCTGATCATCTTGCTTCCTGAAGGGAAAATTCTAAAGGAAAATGCTTTGAAGGACCTGCCAAATGCAGAGATTACCTACATCACCTGGACATCGTCTAGCTGTCTGCTGCTACATATTATATCCTTTTTCTATTTATCTAATAAGTTTTAAAATATAACTAAGTAAAATAGAAACATTCCCTTTTTAAATAATAGTAGAATATCAAGTACTCTCTCCATAACAATATCTATTGTATAAAAATAATATTTTAAATGTGTTCCAAGAAACACGACGATTTGAATTCGGTAGTTTCGGCAATGCTTAATCAAAAACATGTATTATTAAGTAGGGCAAAACTGGTATATCCTCTCACAGTTCTTTTAACGAAAATTAAATGTGATCGATTTCGTGCATTAAACGCACATCCTCAGGCCAGTTTAAAAGTGAACACAAAATATAGATTATCAATTACCCAAAAATCAACGCGTGAGTCATTTAGTTAAAAACAATTTAATATCATCAAATCAACATGGTTTAATTAATTAAAAATTAATGGATTACACTCTAACGGCCGTTTGCACCGTCTATGATTAACATTTTAATTAACTAATGAAAGATTAAATTTAATTACGAATTAAATATGAATAGGATTGCACCGAACAAATTTAATTAATGATTAATTAATTAAAACGTTTGCGACAGAAATATAGGTTGGTAGTGCGTTAAATTTAGTTTTTAGTCAAAAATTGTATTTATATTGGGAACACTGTTCCATCACACTGAAAATTGTCGCTATGCGAATGTGCGATTTTAAGCGGCATTAGAAAGTTATTGGAATTTAAGCTGAAGAAAATTGCTACAGAATTAGATATTGAAATAAAAAAAGTTGAGTAATAGTTTTAAAATGGAAATTAATATGTGAATGCAGGTTTTTTTCATTATGGAATTCTTTTATTTGTTTGTTCTGCAAATGCTCCAATTTTTGATACTTTATTTGACCTCTGCTATTACTTGTTAGAATTATTTTATTATTACCATCATTTCCTTATATATTTTGCTCCTTTTATTAAATAAATAAATGGTTAATTACATACACAATATTTCTTTAAAAAAAATCAAAGTGATAATGCATTTAGAGTAAATAAAATATATTTCGTTTATACAAAAGCCAAAGAAAACAAATACAAAAAAAATGTTCAAAAGTTAATTTCTAGCAATGAATTACAAATTGTTGAAATAATCATTAATTAGTAATGCCTGTGTCGCAGCAGGTAAATCATCAACAGCGTCATAATTAATCTCATGAAGTTGTCCATTTAAAATTTCTTGATTTAATTTTTCTTCATTGATTCCCTCTTCACCCACATTTATGCCCATTTATGGCTATATTGTGCAATACTGAGGTACCAACTATTACTGCCATAAAGGTATCCAGCTTTAAGCGACAACCATATGCCAGTATTGGAAAACATTCTTCTTACAATTAGAAACATGTTTTCAATAACATTCCGTATTGTAATATGGCTTTCATTATAAAGATTTTTCACAACTGTTTCAGAATTTAACAGTGGGGCCAATAAATGTGTCTTTGAGGTATATCCGCTGTCGCTTATGGAAATGAATGGATCGTTAAAGTGTGTATTCCCTGGCCATCGTACTACGATATCCATTATTTTTAAATTAGCATCATATAGAAATTGTGAATTTATAGAAAGACATCCTTTCCTATTACGAAATACCTCCGGGTCATTCCCACCTGAAACCACGAGTAATCCTCAAATACATTTATTGTTAGTTTTTATTTCGGGAATTAATTTTTGATTTACCTTGGAGTTTCTAAAATCCTGCCAAATATACACTTCTTTTACACTTTAGTTAGCTAGCTATTTCAATTTACAGTCACAGATATTTGTACTATAACCAAAAACCGCATAACATAACCTATAATCGCCTATAAACACTATTGTAAACAAAGAAACTAGGCTTGCGCCAACTTTAGTTCTGAGTTAATTCGTACCTTGGGTACTGATTAAAGATAATTACGAATTAAGGATTTAATTATTAGTTAAGCAGTCGGTGCAAGGAAATTTAAACTTTAATTATCATTAAATTTTAATTATAACTTAATCACGAACGGTGCAAACGGCCGTAAATAATATGAATGCTGAGAGGGAGGTGGTATGTGTTACATGTGATCTTCTTTCGAGCTTTTGACTTAGTAAATCACAATATACTGTTAGAGAAATTGTCAGCCTATGGAGTACGTGGCACTGCACTTAGTATTTTTAAATCTTACTTGTGTCAGCGGAAACAATTCACTGAAATTAAACATAGAAATAACTATGGGTGGCATAGAACGTTGCAGATCTGAAACGTCGAGAATTCTATTGGAATCCCACAAGGGTCAAACTTGGGTCCGCTACTATTTGTTTTTTTTATCAATGACTTGCCGCGATTCTTGTCCGGCAGTGTTGTGATGTACGCCGATGATACTGCAATCTTAATATCTTCAGAAACCCAGGAGGGGTTACTAAATAACGCTCGTCGCGTGTTGGGTGAAATGATGGAGTGGTGTCGAGTAAATAATTAATTCTTAACATTGACAAAACAAAATTAATACATTTTGGCAAAAGCAGCTCGCTGGAGTTAAATGTTCAAAATAATGTGTTCACCTCGGTCTTGGAGTGGAAGTTGTTGGGTTTAACCATAGACAAGGACTTAAAATGGGACATTCACATTAGTTCAGTTATTTCTAAGTTAAATAAGTCTCTATATGTTTTAAGAAAAATGAAAGCAAACAACTGCGATATTAGTACATTAAAAGCAATATATTTTGCATATTTCAATTCGCATTTGAGTTATGATCTTCTATTTTGGGGAATCAATTCAAAAACAAAATCAATACTTATGTTTCCAGAAAAAAAGCTCTTCGTATTATCTATAATCTGCAAAGGAGGGATTCTTGCAGAGAGTATTTCATTGTGTTGGATATCCCGACTGTTTATAGCCTTTATATACATGCAGCTGCCTGCTTTGTTGGAAATAACATAAACAAATTTCAATTGAATTCGACAGGGCGGCATTGCTACAGCACGCGACGGGCAGATTTTGTTCGCTGTGATGTTTCTAGATCAAGTTTTACGCATCTTACATTCGACACGGTATTCGAATTTACAATGCTCTGCCTGAGGCACTGAAACTCTGTACACGCGCACAGTTTGCGCCAAAATTAAGATTGTATCTAAAAACTAAAAATTACTATTCAATAGATGAATACGTCATTCAGGAATGATTATTATTATTATTAATTATTGCTTATTATTATCTGCCATTTTAATTGTTATTGTTGATAATTATTGTTACTCATAATGCAACACCACTGGTACAACTGCAATATAATCTATCTATCTATCATTTAATTTTTATTATTATTATTATAAAGAATTTGTGAGAGAATAGACCAACTTTGTTTTCCATATCATGACGATTAACTCACACAGAGTTGGCATAAATTATTTTAAAAATAGTGGTGTGTAATAAGGAATAGGCCTTATATATCAATTGTAATAGTAATTTAAATATTGTTTTCTGGTACTTTTTAGCCAATAATCAGGTATTAATTTTATCTTCTTTAATTGGAACTATGGCTGGGAATAAATCAAAAAGCCACAACTGGTTACGTTTATTGTAAACCTTTTTCGAAACAATCTATCTAACCACAAAATAATTTTTGTTCGTTAACTGTAACTTTATACACTGTATTTGTCCCATAAACAATTTTAAAATGTTTGCCTATGATTATGACAGAAAACCATGTTGGTATTATACCGAGTGTAACAAAAAATTTTGATGTGGATAGTAATTAAAATTTTAATTTAGATAGATGGTTTTGAAAAAGGTTTACAATAAACCGAAACGTTACCAGTTGTGACTTTTGATTTATTCCCAGCTATAGTTCCAATTAAGAAGATGAAATTAATAGTAATTTAAAGGAACCCATTTTACCCATTTAACTAATGTTTTTTTTTTCATATGATTTATGGAATTGGTTGTTTATTCAGTAACAAATGACAAAGTATTAGGGTGTAATTAACTCTGGTAAATCAAATCCAATTCATTAGCATTTACCGTTGTTGATATAATTTTTGCGTTTAATAATTTTTCAATTGCGTTCAAAGCAAATATATACACGTAAGTAAAAAAATTATTGTGATATTACAATAAACATCCTTACGGTAACGTCGGTTTTAAAGTAAGCTTGTTGTATTTATTTGGCATCAACTATAAATTTACATACATTGAAGTAATCGGATAAGATTATTCTGTAAATTTACTTCGCCATGGTAATAATATTAATGTTAAAACTCTAACTTTACCATTCATAGTGGTGAAAGAGGGAAGCATTCATTAGAGAGTAGCTTATCTATATAACTTATATATTATTCGTGATAACACAGTAGAAACAGTATGGAAAACGAATCAGTTTTCGCCGCGTCAATTTCTAAGCCTAACTTCACTTCAAACAACAGCTTCCCAATATGGCAGTTTGTTATTGTTTACACTGGTACCTGCATAATTACTCATCTGGTTAATCAACACGATTTGCTTGTTTTATTCATCTATTTTAGTATTTTATTAGTTTTAATTTACCCATTTAGTTTTCAGGAAAATTAATAAACCTTGATAAGATGCATATACTGTGCATTACAGTGGCGGTTTTTCTTAAAGAGCCACGAGGTCATGGCCTCACCATTACAAATCACAAATTAATTATTAAAAAGCTTTTATTTTCTACAAAAATACCGATAAATACACGTATACACATCTAAGAACAAAAACAACGTTGGAGCTTAATAATAGACGAACTCTTACGCTTGCTGTCTGAACTGAGCATACCTTGTCAAGGATATGCTGATAATGTTGTCATATACGCAAGAGGCAAATTTAAGAATACCCTCTGTTCAAAAAGGAGCAAACTTTACGAGAAGATGGTGTCAATCGGTGGGACTTAATGTTAACCCCACTAAGACTACCTTAGTAGCATTCACTAAGAAAAGAAAATCCAATCTTAAAACCATAAAAATGGATGGGAAAAATATAGATTAGAGAACGGAGGTTAAATATCTAGGCCTTTCCCCTAGACTATAAACTTCTATGGAACACGAACTTGAAGCCCTGATGGTGTGCAGAAACTTTGCAGGGAAAACTTGGGGATGCAACTCAAAAATGCTATTTTGGATGTATACAGCAATAGTGAGACCGATCATCACTTATGCATTAGTATTTTGGAGCAAAAGAACTAATCTGGCCACCGCGAGAATTAACCTCCCTAAAGTATAAAAACGAGCATGCATATGCTTAACTGGGGCTGTGAGAACTTGCCCAACAGCAGCCATCGAGGTAGTATTAGATCTTACCCCTCTCCATATTGTGATAGAGAGCGTAGCAAAAAGAATCACACTCAGAATGGTCAAGGAAGGAATGATTAGGGATAGGCCTCAATCTCCTGACGGCGCACAGTGTAACGAGTAAATTGGGAAAGATTTCAAAAATCATTCTTGTTTAATTAACAACTTTTATTTACTATTACTGATGTAAAAATAAATAATGAAATATAAAGTAAACAACCCATGAAAATAACATTAACTTTCATATCTAATATTATATACCATGTCAATCGATTTTCAGAAAATTGGACTCATTGTGAAAAGAATATGAAGTAGATTATAAGTGTAAAAATATTGTTTGCTTTATTGAATTAAATTACAACTAGATGGCGTTATCTGTTAGTTAGTCCTATTTACGCGATTTTCTCGAAAAATTCAAATGGAATGGTATCAGTATAATCGATCCAGAAAAGTGAGAACGCAATGACAGTTTAATCTGTCAAAACCGCAAATTGATATCTGTTGTCGTTGTGATCAACCAAAGTTATAGATAATCATGAGCCGTTAACTTTACATTTATTTTTCACTAGCCCTATGGCTTAGAAAATTATTAAAAAGGACAGCAAATGTAAAAAGAAAACAAATTACGCCATTTTACGAGAACTTCAGGAACTTAAACAATATTATTAAAGATGACTACACTTATCGTTAGTAGTATAATCTTTTTCCCAGAACTCTAGAATAAACTATTACTGAGATATGGTAGGTGGTTACCCTTATGAATTACCCGGTACAGTCTAGCTGTTTTTTTTTTTTTTAATATTTTCAGTCATCTGCTTATTGCATTACTTAATATCTCCTATCCAACAAGGTGTATCCTATCGTTGGAAGAATTTCGTCAAATCTCGAAAAGATGACTATGTGTCAACGCCTCTAGAAAATTATAACTCTTAAAATAGCAGATATTTGCAGCTAAAATAGTAGTAAAATTAAATACATCGATCAGCACTAAAGTTAGTAAAAAAATTGAAGAATCGATATTTTTCGTTTTTTTTTTTTTTAAATCAACTTAAAACAACAAAGTTTTAAAGATTGTAATCAATAGAGTAATCAATAGAGAAATAAATGTTTACTAACTCATAGCTTCTAATGCAAAAAAAATGTATATATCTTTTGTTTTTTAAGTATGTTACAGTTTGTGTTACCACCTTGAAACATAAAATTAGACTGAGTCATACGAAATGTCACACATATTCTCTTTGCTGTCGCACGAAATTGGAATTTTTGTTCAGTTTGACCTTTGATTCCATTTTTACTTCTTCATCCCTATTTATATACATCCTTTCCAAACTATTAAGCTTATATTTTAAGAATCTAAATATTCATTTGTGGAAATATTGTTTTTTATTTATGAACACAGTTCGTCACACTGGGCGGCGATCTGGTGCATGCCCCGGGACGCATGTCAAACACTTCAATGTACTTTTTGCGTATATTGCGACCTCCTCCTCTTCCGCTAGCTCTGCGCGAACAAGAACAAACATCTGAAATCGGGGCCAATCTAGACGTGGCGCTAGTTCGCCACACTTGTCTGCATAAATAACTGCAAAGCGCGTTTCGTGGCATCAAATCATGGGAATTGCAACGTGTTCATTCAGTACTTAAGTGTGTGGGTGTGTGTAGCTTTATTTATCGGCATTTTTACAGAAAATAAAAGCTTTTTAATGATTTAATTGGGATTTGCAATGGTGGGGCCATGCTCCCGTGGCTCTTTGGGAGGAGCTGCCCCTGAATAGATAAGTATTCACGATAAGAACTTCACGTATTTTTCATTTTAAAATGGCTTCTAAATTTGTCTACATTGAATTTTTGGTGTCAGTATTATTTAAGTTAGAAATAAACCAGGTAATAAATTACTGCAAGCTGAGCTAAACTGATTCAAAACTTTGTAAAATTAATAAAATGGGGGGGGGGGGGATGGGTCGAGATTGGCTCCACCACTCAATATTGTCACGAGCTGCCACTGGTGCATTATTTCTGTAAAAGGTAAGGTTAGTAGCCATAACATTTACATACCGTAGTAACCGTGAAAGAAGATAAGAGAAGACATCAATCGGTATAACAGTACTGTGCCATTCGCTCTTGCAAGATACATTCTGACGCCTAATAGTTAGTTTAGTTTCTTTAGATTTCCAAACAAATCTATTTCTGTAAATAAATTTTAAGAAGTAGTAATTTAAGAACTACAATAAAACAAGAACGAAGAAAGTAGATGGATAAGAAAAACTATTGTCATTACGCAAAGTTCTGTAGGTCACATTAAATCAATATATTTCTTAAATACCAGTTTATAAAGAACGATATAGTCATAACTTTTCAACCATAATTATAAGTTGGTGTGTGTTCGTGTTAGAAATCTCGAATTCTATAATAAAACCCTTTCACCGAAATCGTTGCATTTTTAGGTTGCATTAGGTTGTCCTTACTTTTTATACAATGACTTATATTCCTCATTTCTAATCACGTACCTATTATTTACTGACGATGGCGGTTTACTTCTGTCCACGCTCTCTCCCCTTTCGAAGGACGCCTGATGGCTGGCCGGTGCGCTGTGGGATATCGTCAGCGCCGTATAGTCTTTAGCCAAAGGCATCGGAATGGTTGTGTGTGCAGTAGCTGCTACCGGCGCTTCGGGTTTCGCTACCCACGTCTGTTCTTGTATCGGTGTCGGCGATTTCGCTGTCAACGGACTGGAGAACGAATAAAATTATTAGGGCAATCGATTTAGACTAGTCGTAAAGCGATTTTAGACATTTTCTTTCATTCCTTATGACCAAAGTTTATGCAATTAATTGTCAAAATATACTGCTTACTACTTAGCAGTGGTTTTGAAGTTCTGTTTTAATATTCAATAATATAAATAAAATGTAAGTTGAATAAGATAATAATGTAAAATGCAAATTCTAGCCAATTTTTTTAATTAGAAACTAGTAATTCATAAATTAATATTTTAAAATAAAACTACATTACAGTTTTTACAATTAGCTAAAATTTCAGTTTGTCAATGCCTTACATATGACTCTTACATGTACCGTATAATCATCTTCTAGTCCTTTGTGACTGGTTTTAATTTTCCAACCTGAAAAAGGACCTTCGAGGAAGACGTTTTGAGAACAAAATATGATTGGAAGGGGTTTACGATAGCTAATACAGAGATGTAATAAAATGTGATCGGCCCCACCACTCAATATTGTCACGAGCCGCCACTGGTTGTTGATAACGTACACTTTAGTCATAACGTTTGTGATACGACATAAAGGGGAATGTCATGATTTACTACAGTCTAATTATTTTTGGGCAACAACCGGCCCGTTATAAGATTTGATCCGGCCCGCGAGACATTTTGAAAAACCCAATTAAAAAAAAATATTACACTACTTACGCATACTCACTCCAAATGAGGAAGATCGAGTGATATGGGGTTTGTCGCTTGCTCCTGCGGAATCAAGTGAGCGAGCAAGCCGAGTGGCGGCGATCATCAAAGAGTGAGGCGGCAAAAAATCAAAGCCTTTAATGTTTGCCGTCTCACTGGCGGAGCGACAAAAGATTATAGCTCCTCAAATGTTCTACACTAGACGATTCTAGATCATTCCTTCATTTTGCTTATATAAGCGGGTGGGTGGCCCGAACTTTAGTTCAGTTCTTTTTGAGCTATCGAGGTGATAACTTCGACAAGCGATATCCTAACGAACTGCTAGTGTCGTCAATTTTCTTTGTGACTTTGTGTGCATCTTGAGTGGTTACTAATTATATTTTGTTATTAAGTTTATCGAATGAAAAGTAAACGAAAATGATGTCTGGTGGAAAGAAACGAAAAGTAGATGCAGAGGGTCGCCAGTTTCAAGAAAAATGGACTGAAGAATTCTTTTTTATCTTGCACAATGGTAAGTCTATTTGTTTGCTGTGTAATGAATCCATTTCAGTGATGAAAGAATTCAATATAAAGAGGCATTACTCAACTAAGCATCCTATGCCGCACTCACTGACGGGACAAATAAGAAAAGATAAAATCCAGAAGCTTACCGCAAATTTGGAAAAACAGCAGCAAATGTTTCATAAACAAAGAACACAACTTCATAATGTTGTGAAGGCTAGTTTTATAGTTAGTTCAAAATTGGCAAAGTCATTAAAATCATTTGCCGAAGGGGAATTTATGAAGGAGTGTATGTTAGAAGTTTACAGTGTTTTGTGTTCTGAAAAGAAAAATGAATTTGAAAAAATTAGTTTGTCAAGACGAACTATTGCCCGACGTATAGAAATGATGGCTAATGATATAAAAGCAACTTCGACTGACCGTATGGCTGGTTTTGAATCATTTTCCATAGCATTAGACGAGAGCACCGATTTGTCAGACACAGTTTAACTGGCTATATTTATTCGAGGTGTTGATAAAGAGTTCACTGTTACTGAGGAATTGCTTGCTTTACAGCCGCTAAAAGGAACCACTACAGGAGAGGACATTTTTAATGAAGTTGAAAAGGTATTCAGAAGTTTTGGTTTGTCATGGTCAAAATTAGTTGGTGTATGCACAGACAGTGCACCTTCTATGGTCGGCTTACGTAAAGGTTTCATCGGAATTTTGCATGAAAAAGCAACTGAATTAAATGTGCAAAAAGATGATTTGATAGTCCTTCATTGCATTATCCATCAACGGAACTTGTGTTCTAAGTCCATTCGAGTGCAGAATGTTATGAATGTGGTAGTAAAAACCATCAATTTTATTCGATCCCGAGAGCTTAACCATCGTGAGTTCAAGGCGTTTTTGGATGAAATATCAGCCGGATATGACGACGCAACATATTATTGTGAAGTCAGAAGGTTAAGCAAAGGAAAAATGCTGGAACGGTTTTACGAGCTTAGAAATGAGATAGCAGATTTTATGCCAATAAAAGATAAACCACTATCTGAATTGAGTGACCCAAAATGGATATGTGACTTAGCATTTCTGGTCGACCTTACAGGCCATTTGAATGATTTAATTTTTTTTTTTTTAATTTCAAAAACAAGGACAGTTAGTCAATGATTTGTACAGCCGTTTGAAAGCGTTTCAAAACAAAATTCGCTTATGGGAGGCACAGTTGCTGTCTGGTAACAGTTACCATTTCACCACGCTCTCTGCGTATGAAAATACTGCTTATGCTCAATATGCCGAAGAACTCAAGTTACTGTCGGAGCAATTTTCGAACAGATTTAGCGATTTTAAAAACAAAAAGTAATGTACAAAATGCTCCAATACACTTGCAAATGGAGTTGATCGAGCTTCAAGAAAACTCCCTCCTAAAATCTAAATTTGAAGACGTGGAGTTGTGCGATTTCTACAAAAAATACCTCGAAGAAGACCATTTTCCGAAGCTTAGAAAATTCGCAAGAAGATTGATTTGTGCGTTTGGCAGTACTTATAAATGCGAACAGTTCTTTTCAATGATGAAAGTTAATAAATCAAAACATCGTACAAGGCTGACTGACGATAATTTGGAAAATTCTTTACGTCTTTGTATCAGTGGAATTCATCCAAACATTGATGGATTAGTTTCCCAAATTCAAGCTCAAGGGTCTCATTGATTTCGTTATCGCTATATAACTTTCGTAGTATAATGTAATAATTCCAAATTTCACGATTTAATTATAATGTTGTACCTATTATTTTCATTTCATTTTCTTATTTTAATAAATTGCATTATAATAATATTGTCGTATTATTTCATGTGTGATTTCTATCGATAAAAATTATGAACACTACTTAAAAATGCACTACTTTTAAACGCGGCCCGCGAACGTATTTGCACACTAAAGTTTGGCCCACAATAAAGGTTGCCCATACTTGGTCTAAATAATAAAAAACACATGTTTTGCTATTTCTTTCCGACTACTGTTCATTTACAGCTGTTACTCCATTTACTCACCATTTTTCTAAGGTGTCCGCCTTCTTCCTCGGCTGCCGTGACGTCACTAGGGGCGTTAGGGTAGCCGGCGAGTCTCAAGCCCCCTCGCCTCAAATTCGACCCAACCTCAGACTTTGACGAAACGACGCTCTGGCCCTATCGACTGTTCCAGCGTTCGTGTGAATAAATAAACAAAACGATGCCGATTAGAAACACATCAACGTATCTGGGGCGGGTGCGTTCGAAGTTCTTTTCTTTTATCTTTCATCGAACGCCGCCGGCTGTTCTCGGCAAGAAATAAGAAGACGTGCGCCGCCTGCTGATGACGAGTAATTCGCGGAGTATATCGCGTTGGCAGAAAAATGATTTCTCGTTTGGATCAAGATGGCTCGGGGTATTCCGAACGGTATTCAACCGGCGTATCGTGAGCAAGGTGGAATGCAGATTTCGCGGTGGAAAATTGAAAAGTAAAAATCACGTGCGTATACGGATTTTGTGCGGAGGCGGGCAAATGTGATTTCACGTCACAAAAAAAAGCTTATTATTCTTGTTATTGATTATTTTTTTTTAGAATGCCGAAGCAAAAGAGGTTATAGCCGGATAAGCTAGTGAAATCGGCCCTTGCATGGATTTCCCTTTTTCTTTTTCCTGAAGTAGCTTCAAATGGTTACCACACTCTAAGTCATCACTGGAGACCGGATTATATACAAAGTGCATATATCTTATTTTTAGCACTTCTTTAATTATAGTCTATATATAGACGTTTACACTAATTGAAGTTAATTAGCGTTAATTACTGATTGCATATATTGCATATTTAGGCATTTCTATGCATATTTTTACAAAAGTCGCATATATTGCATATTTAAGCTTTTTCTTATCCTTTCTATTAGTAAAAATTCCTAGTAATTCCTAATGTAGATCGGCAACCGACAATTCTCAGAACGATAAACCTTTTACATTGCTTTCTCTAATACTTTTTTCCAAGAACTGCACGTGTTTAATTTCGCCTAGCAGAAGGGATGTGGTAAATACGTTTTATTATTATTAATTCCCAAATAAACTATTCATTCATTGAGTATCTTTGAGCGAAACAGCATGTAATTGTGTTACGTTTTTTAAATACTGTGCGTACATACAATGAGTATAGCGAACAAAATTTCTTTATGGATTAAGCCATATCCTGAACTGGTAAAGGATGCCTATAAAATATTTTGTCGAGCCTGCAGTAAACTGGTAAGTTTAATTTTACTAAAAGCTTTACAATTGTTTTTAAATTCTTTAACTTTTGATATAAAATGGCGATTGTTGTTGTAGGTGTCTTCTGAGAGAAAATACCAGATTGATCAACAAGCTAAAACTCCATCACGTATTGAAAAATGTGAAAAACTAAAGCGATCCGCATGTGTGCAGCAATCTATACGTCAATGTGTAGCATCAACTTCACGAAACTCAGAACAAGAAGAATATAATACGGATCTGTGTAACGCATTAATTTCGTCTAACATACCATTAGCAAGATTAAACAATGTTACTTTGAAATCATATCTGCAAAAATATTGCAAATATAATATACCTGACGAAAGTAACTTACGAAAAAATTATGTCACATCTTGTTACCAGCAAGCAATAGCAGAAATTCAATAATTGGTAGGGAATAATTTTATTTATATCATGGTAGATGAAAGTACGGATAAGTGTGGCCGTTATATTGCCTACTTGTTAATAGGAATTCTTCATGAAGATATTGTAGGTAAATCACATTTAATTTATTGTAAAGAACTTCAAAAAACAAATAATGTGACAATTGCCCAATTCGTTCAAGAAGGTTTATCAAATTTCTTTTTACTTGGGAGTATACCTTGTGAAAAAATTGTACTGATGTTGTCCGACGCTGCACTATACATGATAAAAGTCGCGCAAAATTTAAAATTTTTTTTATAGTAGCATTATTCATACCACTTGTTTAGCTCATGGGTTCAATCGTGTAGCCGAAGACATTAGGAATCAATTTCCTTTGATTAATGATTTAATTAGTAATGTCAAAAAAGTATTTTTAAAAGCACCTTTACGAATTAAAACCGATTATTACGAGGTAGGGTACATGGTTATAGGCTGCAATTTTTTTCGCCGATAATTTTGAAAGAATAAAAAATGTAATTCTTGAAATCACTGCTGACTGCATTGCTCTAGAAAACTGTAAAACATCAACTGTAACATCAACAGAATTGCTACAAAACCTTTTGTATATTAAGTCAAATTATAGCTTTGTTTCAAGTTCCATTCGTAAACTAGAAACGCAAGAGATGTCGTTCTCGGAATCAGTCGAAATAGTAGATGAATTTGATATGCTATGTAAGAAGGTTAAGGGTACATTAGGTAATTCTATATACAATAAATTTAAAAAAGTGATATATAAAAACGCGGGGTATTTGAAATTGAAGAAAGTTAAGAAAATTTTGGAAGGTGAAACAGTAAACGATTTCGAATTTAATTTTAGTTCAGAATGTATTGCAAAGTTAAAAAAAGCACCAATTACATCTGTGGATGTTGAAAGAAGCTTTTCTATTTCGAAACATGTGTATGTATTCTGATAGAAGACAAAACTTCCTTTTACACAATTTTGAAAAACATTTTAATTATTTAGAAATATGTTGTGAAAAAATTTTGTGCAATAAAGTTAATGTTTAAATTTCTGCTCTTATTTATTTTATGTAAAAATTTTGCATATTGTCGCAATTTTTTTGCAATATGCCCCAGGTTTATGCATATTTTCTCAAAAATCGATGCATATATATGCGCATATATTCCATTTTTTCGTTGCATATAATGCGGTCTCTAGTATTCACTTGGATGGAATAACATTATCTTTCATATTATCGTAGAGTTTTATGAAAAATGGTCGAACACGTAATTCTGAATTTTAAAGATACGTTTTCTGGATGAAATTTGAAATATAGGGGCTAATTCATAGTTCATAGTAGAATAGTTTTAATCTCCTTTAATAATTGTTATTATTGACAAGTACTGTAGTACACAGATTATAATTTCACTCGCTATGTAAAATGATTAAGTTTTAATATTGAATATAAACATAAAATAATGTAATTTTAAATATTATATTGAATATTATTCGTTTTGAAAATAGAATAAAGTGATTCCGAAACGTAAAGCAAATTTGTTTAGTTTAAAAAAAGTGCGTAAAATTTACGCACAATAATTTTAATTATTGTTGTGTATAAATTTTTAATAATTTTAAGCACATAAATACCGGCATTCCAAATAAAAAGTCCTTGTGTATGTAATATACTTGAAGTTGAATAAACTGTTAAAAAATTTGTTATTATACTACGATACTCTTTCAGTTTCTACAGTGTTCCCTTGTAAGATGCCTCTTCCAGTAATAACAGAATACAGCTCTAATTGCTATTTTCTTTTATATTAGCTTACTGTGCACATACAAGAACAAGCAAATTCGTACTACCAACACATTAAATGATTGACACAGAGCTTGCTACCCAATTGTTACCATACACAAATAAGAATAGTGAGAATAAGTAATTCATGCAAAAATATTGCCCTTTATGCAAAAAAAAAAAAACATTTATGGGATAACCTAGTTTTAGAAACGATTGCTGCTCGCTTAGCTAAATGTTTCTGTTTCTTTCTACTATGCATAGATCGGATTTAATCTATGCATGCAGCGAAGCTATTAAGTTACCTACATTTGCTTAATCTTGGTTTCCCAATTGGTGAATTCTCTACTGATGCTGACGGGGTAGTCGTTAGATCTTCGAAATTTATTATGATTAAGCTTATGTCATCCACCTCGCTCCTTATAGGGGCAATGACCTCTGAACATAGGAACTTCGAGCCTGGAAAGGAAAAAAAAATCAAATTAACTAATGAGTTCCAAATGGACGGTTATAGATTTTCTTATAAATGTTTAGATAAGTTTAATAACAACATCGTTCTACAAATATCGCATCTTTATTTAGAAACATATTATAGTTGAGTTAAATTATAGATAGAAAATTTGGAGAATATCTTTACAATTACTATGAGATTCTAATGTTAAAACCGTCATACACATTTCTAAGCTCACCTACGAAGTTCACCGCATCACAAATCCCTTAGGGTTTGAATAGGGGTTCTAAATTGTAAATGATTGTAATTGCTTTTTTAACTTGTAGAGACCGTGTAGAGAATTAAAAGGCCTTTCGAATGAGTGATCACATGATCCATATTTCTTATACAAATTTTAAGGGTGGGTGCTGTTACACCCTCAGATAATATAGAGCAGGTAAAAAGTTATTTGAGGTGACATTTCAATTGAATTTGCATTTTTCATAGAAATTTAACTCTATCTTATTTCCACAGGCGTAAATAATACCATCGAGAAAATAAAATATTGTAACAAAGCAAAACACATTTATTTCAAAAAATAAAACGCTATACAAAGATAGCAAATTAACAAAAAAAGTTATTGTGCTGGCACAAATCGGCATTTTGGGGGGTGATGCATCTGATCCGTTATCTACCTATAAAAATTATTTTAAAGTTTAGTAAGTTTCACCTTGGTGGAACAGCCATCTGTCAAAACTAAGATCCGATATGCGGAAGCTCTTTAACAAGGCCAAGCGTAACGGGGATTGGTAGAGTTACACCGAGACACTTACTTCCTACAATAAAGCTATCAGGAAAGCGAAAAGAGATAGCTTCAGAAAGTTCTGCGAGGAAATCGATTCAACACCTACCGCTTCGCGACTTCACAAGGTAATGGCGAAGGGTAGAATCGACTCAGGAATGGCACTAAGAAAGCCAGATGGAAGCTTCACCGAAAGTGAAGAAGAAAGAGCTCTCCTCCTTCTAGAAACCCACTTTCCTGAAAGCAAAGTGGGAACCTCGGAAAATGCTTCCGAGATATATAAAAGAAATAAAGAAGCTACTACAATGGCAAGACACATATGTAGCAGCGAACGGGTTAAAAATGGGCCATTAATACCTTTCAAGCCGTTCAAAACACCGGGAGTAGAACGGGATTTCCAGTCCTACTTCAAAAGGGCAGGAAGAAATCCTTCCTCACATGATTCGGATAAGCCGAAGTAGTCTGGAGTTGGGATATATTCCAGAAGCCTGGCGAAGGGCTAAAGTCACCTTTATACCAAAAGCAGGGAAAAAAGGACATCACGCACCCTAAATCCCGTAACTATCAGCTTTACATCATTCTTTTTGAAAACGGTGGAAAAGGCTGTAGATAACTACATCAGAACAGAGATCTTGGAGCGGGTGCCATTGCACCCCTGTCAGCACGCCTATCAAACAGGCAAATCCACTGAGACTGCATTAGTGGAGCTGACGGACCAAATCCAAGATGCCCTGACGAATAAAGAAACCGTAGTGTGCGCCTTTCTAGACATAGAGGGTGCTTTTGACAACACTCCCCACGAGTCTGTCAAAAAAGCATTAATTAATAGGGGGGTAGACGGCGTGACTTCTAGATGGATGTCGCAACTACTGTCTACCAGGTCGGTGGAAGCGGAGGTGGGACATAAGACCATCTCGGTTAGCACGACCAGAGGATGCCCACAGGGGGGAGTTACATCCCCACTTATGTGGAGCCTAATAGTAGACGAACTCTTATGCGGATTGACGGATCTAGGCATATCCTGTCAAGGGTATGCTGATGATATTGTCATATACGCAAGAGGCAAATTTGAGAATACCCTCTGTGACGTAGTTCAAAGAGGATTGAACTTTACGAGAAGATGGTGTCAATCGATGGGACTCAATGTCAACCCCACTAAGACAACCCTAGTAGCGTTTACCAGGAAAAGAAAATCCAATCTTAGAACCATAAAACTGGATGGGCAAAATATAGACTGGAGAGCGGAAGTTAAATATCTAGGCCTCACCCTAGACAACAAACTTCTATGGAACAAACATGAGCTTGAGGTAACCAACAAGGCCAAAAGAGCTCTGATGGTGTGTAGAAACTTTGCAGGGAAAAATTGGGGATGCAACCCAAAAATACTGCTTTGGATGTATACAGCGATAGTGAGACCGATCATCACCTATGCATCAGTAGCATGGAGCAAAAGAACTAATCTGGCCACCGCGAGAATTAACCTCTCGAAAGTGCAAAGATTAGCATGTGTATGCATAACGGGGGCTATGAGAACCTGCCCAACAGCAGCTATTGAAGTAGTATTGGATCTTGCCCCCCTCCACATTGTAGTGGAGGGCGTGGCGAAAAGAACCGCACTAAGAATGGTCAAGGAAGGAATGATTAGCCATAGGCCTCAATCTCCTGACGGTGATCAAACCTGGGATATGCCCGGGATGACATGTTAAAGAAATTTAGCTTTGTGAAGGAATTCACCACAAAGCTAAGTAACAGGAGCGAGTGGGATCATAACACCATCTGAATTTTAATAGAAATGCCATCAAATGGTACACTGATGGCTCAAAACGGCAGAAGGAACTGGAATAGGAATATACGGGCCTAGAACTACATATTTCGAAAGCTGGGAAAATACCCAAGTATATTTCAGGCGGAAATACACGCTATTGGAAGATGTGTTCAGTTCAATATGGATAGGACTATCGGAAACAGGAAGATTATCATCATGTCTGATAGTCAAGCAGCCATCAAGGCGCTGAGCTCATATGAAATCAGCTCCAAGATGGTCTGGGAATGCCTAGGGAAACTAAATGAGCTAGGCAAAAGAAATAAGTAACCCTCCTGTGGTTCCGGGTCACACAGGAGTGGAAGGAAACGAAATAACGGATAACCTCGCGAAAAAAGGGGCTGGAATGCCTTTCGTAGGGCCTGAACCTTTTGCGGGTTAAGTAGCAGTACAATACTGAAGAAAACTAAAAATAGAAATGGAGCAGAGAAAATCCAGTTACTGGGAAAATCTCCAGGGAATGACGCAGAGTAAAATTTCTTGGGAACTTATAACCAGAAGAGGTTTACAGAATGCATCAACCTGAGTAAGAAACAATGTTCGCATATTGACAGGAATACTTTCAGGCCATTGTAGACTGAAGGACACCTGAGTAAGCTTGGATTGGAAAAAGATCCTGAATGCAGATTTGTGGGAAAAGGATGAAACACCCATCCACCTCCTCTCAAACTGCGTAGCACTGTGCAACCCGAGGGCATTGTACCTGGAGCATGTGAAATCGAAGAGGGAGACTTACCTAGACTGGGGTCCTCTGACATCCTACACCTTTTAAAAGAATAGGATTGGAAGGCCAACTGTAAAGCAGCAAGAATGGGGGACACAATAGATCCTTTAGGTCGCAGTGTAACACCACCCTTCATCTACATACATACATACATACATAGGGATACCTCGACGAAGTAGCCGTTTTCGAGGCGATCACCGGACATAGACGCCACGTACGCCGGCAGAGGATCAACTCGCCGAGATAACGCCCAGTACAAAGAACCAACAGAAACTGCAAGTTTACCGCCTAGGTATATTATTTCTTTGTTTGTTATTAGTTGTAACGTCAAAGCCATATTTCTCTTTGTGCTTTGCTTAGATTTCAATAATTTAAATAACTAAATAACGTTTCAAGGGAGCCCCATTTTACCTTATCTTTATTATTTTATGAGTCATTACGTTGTAAATTGTTTAAAAAAAAACTGTTGTTAAAGTGCAACCAATATCTTTCATTCCTATCAAGTAGTCACTGTGTTTGTCCTATACAAAATAAAACTATTACTAATAATACTGCTTTTTATTTAAATTTATAATAAATATTCACTAAACTTCCTCGTTTCCTGCACTACCTATAGTTGAACAACAAATTTAAGGTAAGTATATTGTATGTTTATAGCAAACCATTACCTTCTATATATCAGGTATTTAGTGAACGTGCATTAATGATACTGTTTCCTTATCACAAGTAATCCAAATAGCTTGCATTAATTGAGGTTAATAATGAAGGTGTGATAGCCATTATAGAATAGTTCACTCATAGCAATACATCTACTTGACATGAGCAAATCTTTTACTTACCGCAACTGCATATATTCTTTGGTTTACTACTTCAGTTTAATTATCATAAGTAACTTCATAAGTTACCGGTATGAAGCAGCCCGTAAGTAACTTAAATTGGTTGTTGTTAGTATCAGTGTTTAGGATCTCTTTTTTACTAGTGCTAAGTAATCTGTGCTTTTGTCCCCTATCCAGTTGAACTTTTTAGTTACGCTAATTGTATTTTTATTTATGTTTATTAAATTTTTTTCTCAGTGTACTTCTACAGCATTGATGAGTTTAAGAAAGGTATTTGTGATCTGACACCGTGTAGGCAACCGCACGGCCATTTTAATATATATTGTGTATTATTGTATTTGTGTTATGTGTATTTATGTCGTCTATTATATTGAGGGATCTATAAACTTTCTGTTTAACGGACGAATAAACAACTTATTATTATTATTATTATTAGTATTCTTAAAAATGAGGAAATATACAATAAAGGAAATCACGCTATAAAAAAATTACCCTACCATTTATACTACGCAATAGCTCTTAATACATGTAACCTTAATTAGTGAAAATTCATCAGATAAGCCTTGTAATAAACAGCGGATACGGTCGCAATATGTAACTAATTTTAGCGCGATTGTGGCTCGCTTCTGAATTGAAATCGATGGTTTTTATCGGGTCAATCGGAAAGATTATTATCTTTTGACACGGAAGTGAATAGTTTCAAAGGACAGCTGAAGTTTCTGAAAATATTTAGTTATATCGTTTTTATATACCTGATATACAACTTGTCAAAAGAAAACTATATTAGGTATTAATAAGGAATTTTTTATTGCGTGCCACGTGCCCATTATTATTTATCTATGTATCTATATGTATAAATTAAAGGATACGATAACTATAATATTCCGCCTTGTAAGCTTTTATGTTTTAATACGATGGGATAATTAATTATATACAAATAAATTTACTGGTTACCATTTTCGTTATCTATATTAATACTTTTTTTGCACTAGTAGCATCTCGTTATTAATAGAAGATGATATATACTGGTATTTATTTACGCAATCTTAATTATAGTATAAAATTTCGTACTTTGTTATTTTAGTTGTACAAAGATCTCAAAAAACACATTGCTATGCATTATTACCCGACACAGAAAGGGCATCGAATCATTAATTTTAAATTTATTTGTGGGATCTATTAAGTGTTGTGTGAAATAGCTGTTTTCTGCGTGGACGGTTACCTTACCTTTAGAGGGTTAAATCTGTCCTTGAAGTCTCCATGATTTTTAAATTTTAACGATAAAACCATATTCACAAACTTATTTTTTTGTAGGTGCTTAATTTTAATTGCAAAAAATAATATGTTGTCGTATTTCTCTCCTACAAAATTAAAACTATGGGTTTCGGCATAGAATGAAAGGGGAAAAGATTCCTAGTGAATGAACGCATCTATTATTTTGATTAAATAGTAAGACTTTTGCTGACAATGAGTCCTCTACAGATGGATGGCATAACTTACTAACCTTCACAGATTTAACAGTTAACGTGTAAACTAAACTATTTGTATATTGACTCTTGAGTACCTGTCACTTTTAAGTAAACTGTTATTTTTGCGATTAAAAAATGCTGTTTTCCAATGTTTGTTATCCATTTACCATAAAAACATTCGTATCGAAAGTTTATTTAGAATGTTTAGATAGAGGCATCTTTCCGGCTTGCTGGATACGTCAATTAGATAAGGATATTCCTAAACCGGGAAAAATCTAATATGATATTTAGTTAGCTTAATTATAAATAAATAAGACTCTTTATGCGATCAGAAAGTGCTACGTATCGCTGTGGTCTGGCACCCCGGGGTTCGTAAATTCAGTGATATTTTATTTATTGGGATTAATCTTTGTCAATGTGTCGGGCAAATTCTCTCAGAAATAAATATTTTATTTTTAAATAAGATTTTGGTAGGTGATTTGATTGTTAAATTTATTTTAATTGTTCAGTTGTTGAAATTAATTTCATTCACATGTACATATAGCTTTCACCAGTATTGTATATGTTCAAATGTATATTCTAGAAATTTTCTTTGCGTTTGTGCGTTGCGAGTGCACACAGGTTTTGATATATGTATACGACTGTTATCCCTTTGTGGTGCCAGTTCTTTGAATGATGGCGGCCGTGTAAGTAGATGTAATTTTATTCTCTTTGCTACCATTTTGGTATTTCATTTTTAACTTAAAGATTTATTCGTGTTTTTGAATTTTTCCGTCCATCTAGAAACTCGCTTTATAATAATTGGCATTATATTATTGTGTGCACAATTTAGATGTAAGATCTTTTATTATATTTGTTCTGGAAGGTGTTTTTAGTTTAAAGAGTTAATTTTTTCCGTTTTCCAGTTTGCAAATTTGTATTTTATGATTAATCACCACGGGTTAGGTGAAAAGAAGCATTGTGCTTGTATTTAAATTTTTCTTTTGTAAATTTTACTTGTTTTGTCCACGTTTAAATTAATTTAGTTCGTTGAATTTTGAAACCACGTGGATTTTTTGTGAAATAGGATTTTCTTCTAGAACAAATTTGTCTTTTGCTTTGTTTAAGGATTTTGAATTGTCCTTTTGTAAATGTAGATTCATGCAGTTTTTGTTTTCGTCCAGGAGCTTCAGTCCATGGTTAAATTTTCTGCAATTTGTAATTAAATGTTTTTTTTTCTTTTTTTTATATAATAAAATTATTGATTGTCAAACGTCATTCAAAATTTCTATTCTTTTATTTTTTAATCAACCATTTCGATTTTTGGTGATTTTAAAGAAAGTCAAATTTTCAAACGCCCCACATTTTACTTTTCATGATAGGTTTATTTATGAGAGTAACCCTGAGTTTATTTGTTCTTTTGCGCCCTTTATTTTTATCCGCTGAGCTAGTTAATTTAATTTTTCATTTTTGTAAATTCATTTTGCATTTTCTTTTTGTACCTTCAGTACACAGCAGTATGTAGAGCAATATGGAGTTAATCTAGGTAAGTAGATGCGATAGATAGGGTTGTAAATTTTGTTAAAACTGCCAGGTTAGAAAAACTATATAGTACAGAATATCCGTATATGAAAAAATTATAGTATATTAGTTACAATACAAAAATAACATATGTTTTTGTGATGGATTGAATCCCGCAGGCTGCTAAGCCACACACGGCGAGCTGCATGCGGCAGGTTGGCCATGTCTGGGCTAGAGTCACGTGGGGTTGAAACGGTAGCGCGGCGGGTACTATTTATAGGGACGCTATAGAACCGGCAAAGTTATATGCGGGGCAATATGGGCAGACGTGTGTATGTCAGAAAAGAAACGAAAAATTAAGCGGTGCGCAAAGATTTCTAACGGCTAGGGCCACGAGTGCGTATTCATCTATTTCGGCAGACGCGGCGTGCGTTATTTCGAATATATTACCATTAATAATAATAATAATAATAATCTTTATTGCCCAACAGATATAATATCCCCTTACAGAACAACATATAAACATAACAAAGTACAGTGCTAAGTAAACAAGAAGTAGCGTAAATAATAAACTAAAACCAAAAACCTCAAATGTATTAAAAAAAAATATATGAATTTGATTTAAGATTAAATAAAAACGGAAATGAGAAGAGGAAGGAAACTAGCAAATAAGGAATCAAATGGAATAGGTGAAAGTGAAAGGGGTCGAATAAAATTTATTAGCGTTCCTGCACATTGTGTAATGGGAGCTTTGCTAAAACTTCGTTCTTGCAGTTGGAATGAAGAAAGTGTCCGATGAACGTATGCCGTGCGAAAGGTACTCGTTAATTGATACCGAGCGATAGCATTCAGTAAGCGTCTATTCTATTGTTGAGTAGATTTATTAAAAATCTAGCCGCTAGCAATCGCCTACGTTCAGATAGACGTGAAAATCGTGGTTGTAAAAGTAAACTCGTCATAATCTGCTCCTTGTGGTGATTAGTTTTCCAGAGGTTTTGAAAGGTTAGATATTTCAAAACCTTTCCTGCACTCTCTAAGTTGAAGCTGCTGATATAGGTATACGGGATACCAATAATCTGACGCGTACTCTAGCTTAGGCCTTACAAGTGAGTAATAAACGCTCTCAGTGTATCTGTATTTCCAAAAGCTTTGCAAAGATCTAACAAAAAGCCGTATATTCTGAGACGCAGATTTAGAGACAGCAGAGATGTGCTCAGAAAACAGAAGCCGATGATCGAAGAGAACACCCAGGTCTTTAAATTGCGTATGGCGAGATAATATAAGAATTATCCACAGTGTAAATATATGTAATAGGCGTTCTGATAGTTGTATAGGAAACAACGGCACATTCTCCTACATTCAGTTTGATATTATTTTCAGAGCACCATTTACAAATAACAAGCAGGTCACGTTGAAGAGCTTCGCAGTCTGCAATACATGTATCTCTGAAAATATTTTAAGATCGTCCGCGTATGCCAGGACTTGACATTCAAGGGCGAAAGTAGGTCGTAATGTAAACGTTAAATAGCAGCGGCCCAAGCATGGATCCTTGAGGGACTCCAGTAGAGGCAGTAAATACACTGGAGTGAAAGCCGTTGTAAGTAACGTAGCAAGATCGGTTATCGAGGTACGATGCTATCAGGTCAGTGATGACGAGCGGAAAGCCAAATGCGCTTAACTTGGCTATAAGGATGTTGTGATCTATGCTGTCAAACGCCTTAGCAAACGTCTATTTGTTCATGCGAGTTTATGCTGACACTTATGTACTGCGTTATTTCGGCCAGTAGATTTATGTTTGAGGGAACTTAATTTCGTAGGAACGCGAATAAAATAAGGTTTGAGGTTAAAACACTTTTAGACTGGGTCTCACGTAGGTCCTATTAGTAATGAGAGAACGGGACGGTTCTATTAGTGAAAGAGGCGGTGTCTAGGAGAGATAGAGCGATAATTAGGTATGGTTTTAAAATTAAATAGGCAGTTAAAAAAAGTTTAGGAATTTAATCTGGTTGGCAGGGTAGGTGGAATATTACTTTAAATGGGAAGTGGTATCCATTTTTCCTTGGTCGTTCGTTACGTCCCTCATAAACAGATTGTGAGTAAAGCAACATAAATTAGTGACAGTGGAACGTTCAACCATAAATCCATAGTGATAAGGCAATTTATATATTGATAAATTAAAATATATTGTTGATTACAAGAGCTGCTCAAAGATCTTGGCGAAGTTGTTGAAAATAGATATTGGACGATAATCTTCGATTAAAAATTTGTCACCTTTTTTAAAGATCGGAACAATTTTAGTAACGCTTCGTCGTTTGGAAGAGAAGTCTAGTTGCAAGCTAATTATAATTGAATAGGTTATAAGAAAAAAATAAATATAGTGATAATGAATTATCATTGTTGCAATAATCGCATTTCATTCACTAAATTCACTGTTGAGTAAGCGTTCCAACTTTGTTTAATTGGATTGCAGTAAAAGTAATTATCATTTATCGTCGGGAACGCCATCACGGTTAGAAAAGCAGATATTAATAGATTTCTGACGGAAGTTGGTAAATTAAGATACTATAGCTACTAGGTACCTGATATAAATTCTACAATATTCTAGGAATTTTACGGATAAAAAAGGGAAAAATTATAAGTAATAAATTTACGGAATGCTAAAATGATAAGGAGGAATTCCAACATAAAATATTGCAAATAATTTGATATGGTATAAATGCATTGTAACTGTACGAACAGCTTCTGCGGGTTCGCCGTGTGTCAAAACTTCGCTCGACGTTTCGCTGTTCATACTGACAGCTTCTTCAGGAATAACTGAACTGATTCCTCCATGGGTCGGACATTCTCTTATATACGCCCTGGGGCATCTAACAATGTAGTTTCCGCTCCATTGACCGTGACGGTTCGTAGTAGGCTCTTCCACGTGTTTGCTAAGGTGGTACCCTTCTTCTCTGTTAACGGTTTTTACTTCTCTATTTCTATGGCTTCCCTGATGAGTCTTTTTCCGTAGTTCTTGGTGGTAGTTATTACTTTTTACATTCTTGAAATCCATTTTGTTGTCCGGTGTCGTGCATGTGTTCTGCCACCGCTGATTGATCGGTCCTTTTTAATCTTGCGTCCCTCTCATGTTCTTTTATTCTTATGTCGATGGCTCTTCCTGTTTGTCCGACGTAGACACTGTCCGCATTGGCATGTTATCTTGTTAGATACCTTCTGTGCGCCCCTTGGGTATCTTATCCTTTGCGGTCGTAGATACTGCTGGATCGACGTTGCAGTCCCGAAGCGTACTTGTACGTTGCGTTTCTTCAAAATTCGGCCTAATTTTTCGGTGACTCCTGCTATGTAAGGTAAACACGTCACCCTCTTCGTGGTTCTGTAGTTTTCTCCAGTGTCGTCTCCTTCTTAGTGGCTCTCCTCTCCTTATGTCGAATGTCAGTGTAACCATTCTTCTTTAGTGCTTTCTCCAAAATGTATCTTTTCACTGGTAAGATGTTGTTCGTTCACTGATGGTTTCGGCTCTGGATAGCAATGTTTGGTATTAAATGTCTTCTTCTGCATCGGATGATGGTGAGATCTTGCATGCAGATATCTATCGGTGTGCGCTTCTTTCTTAAATACTGCGTGCTGTAGCATTCCCTCTTTTGTTTTCTTAACCATAACATCCAGGAAAGGGAGATTTCCATTTTGTTCTTTCTCCATGGTAAACTTTATTGGCTGGGTGCTGCGAGTTTATGTGTTCCCAAGAACTGTTGTAGTTTTTCTTCTCCGTGTTGCATATTACAAAAGTATCGTCGACATATCGCAGCCAACACTTGGGTTTCATATCGCTGAACTTAGGGCTTCTTCTTCAAATGTTCCATAAACAAGTTGGCTATTACTGGTGATAAAGGGCTTCCCATTGCTGTTCCGTTCTCTGCTCGTAGTATTTTCCATCAGTGACAATCAGTGACGAATCATACATCTTAACAGTGAAAAGATACTTTTGAGAAACAAACTAAGTAAGATGGTTACACTGACATCGAACAAGGAGAGCCACTAAGAAGAATACGACACTGGAGACAACTACAGAACCACGAAGAGGGATGGCGTGTTTACCTTACATAGCAGGAGTCACGAAAAAGTAGGCCGAATTTTGAAGAAACGCAACGTACAAGTACGCTCGGTACTTGCAACGTCGATCCAGCAGTATCTACCGACCGCAAAAATAAAATACCAGGCGGGCGCACAGAACGGTATCTACAAGATAACATGCAATGCGGACAGTGCTACGTCGGACAAACAGAAGAGCCATCGACATAAGAATATAAAGAACATGAGAGGGACGCAAGATTAAAAAGGACCGATCAATCAGCGGTGGCAGAACACATGCACGACACCGGACACAAAATGGATTTCAAGAATGTAAAGTAATAATACACCAAGAAACTACGGAAAAAGACTCATCAGGGAAGCCATAGAAATAGAGAAGAATAAAACCGTTAACAGAGAAGAAGGGTACCACCTTAGCAACACGTGGAAGAGCCTACTACGAACCGTCACGGTCAATGGAGCGGAAACTACACGGTTGGATGCACCAGGGGCGTATATAAGAAGAATGTCCGACATGGAGGAATCAGTTCAGGTTATCCTGAAGAAGCTGTCAGTATGAACAGCGAAACGGTCGAGCGAAAGTTGGACACACGCGAAACCGCAAGAAGCTGTTATTATAGTTACACCGGCCGTGAAAGCCTACGCAGTTTGTTAGCATATGTACACTATTTCTCAAATATTACTTATTACCTATTTGGTGTTTCAGATTTTGAAGACGGGACAGAAGCTATAATATGGTCGTTAAGAATTGATAACTTATTACCCAGCGAATTGGATAGCTTGTGGCAAGCTCGTACGAACTAAAGACTAAATCACATAAGAAATGCTGACAGAATGAACATAATAATTTGATTTGTAAATAAATAATGTATTCTAATATTAAAATTTATCAATAAATAATACTGGCAAGCAAATTTATTTATTACACTGTAGCTGCACCTTTTTGAAGTTGGTTATATTATTAAGCGAATTAATTATTACTAAAGTTTGCCAAGTAGTATAATCGGATTTCGAAAATGTGGTGTTAGTGTAAAAGACTTGGACCTCTTACACTAACTGCATATTTTCGAAATCTGTTTATATTATTTGGCAAACTTTAGTAATAAAGAGGTATAATATATAATTCATAGTTTCTACAATTATTATTAATTAACGGAATGTATAAATTTCATATAAGCAATAAAGAATTATCCAGTTTATATATAATATGAACTTACTTTATTGTATCAAAAACTTCTTTAATTACTTTAATGTATACCGATTTTTAAAGAAATAATTTATGCTTATTATATTCATAATCAAGTGAGCAATAAATTCATTATATCAATAATTTTCTTTATTGTATAGATCACCCTATGTATTTATTAATATAATAAACGCACATACTTTGTATTAATAAAAGTATTCGTTGGACGAATTTTGATAAAATAATTATTAAATTAATGTACTTTTTTATTATATTTGTGTATATTTTTCGTTCAGTGTAGTCAAGATAGAAACTCAAGTATCTAACACTTGATTTAATCCAGAATTCGATATCAACAAACACTTAAATACAGGTTAATTGAGTTTTATAATTTTAAACAAATTAAACTTGTCAACAATAAAAACGCATATTGCTTCTTACCACAGAACTGACATACTACTTGTATTTTTTTATATGCAATCGATAGACTAGTATGATATATGTATCGTTTATCAAGCCAATAAACCATAGTATTTGTACAACATATGTATTTAGAGATAAAAATCTAGCCCTGTATGTAAGTAGAATATCAATCAACGTTGTACAAATGTATATTAATGGATAGGGTAATATTTATGATTTATACCAACACGTTAATGTACATTATTACATAAAATCAAACTCTAAAAACTCACATCGTACAATATTTTCAATGTTTCGTATTGCTTATACCCGTTGATTACAATCTATCGTGATGGTATACAGCATAAAACGTAATGACCTAGAAATATTTTTATTTTTCCACCAAATATTTGCCAGCAGATGTAATCAACGCGGATCATAAAATTGTGGCGCATACTTTATTGCTGCTACGAAATGAAGTGCTCGGTTTATGTATTTATGCTCTCTTGGTCTTATTCAGGAGAATTGTACGGTGCAGTTACAGTATTCTTGAGATTTCGTACTTCAGTGCTCACTATCCGAATGATTGCTATTCTAGGTTCTGCAACTGAGCGAGAGTCACATATTTTGTGCTTATGGTACTTGACGGTATAATTATACATTATCTTAAGAGATAAACTTGAATTAGGGACACACATATGCTTACAATACAGATTTTATAGATGTAAGAAGCATTTCTCTCTGAAATTAAAAGGCTTTCTGTTGGTAGACACAACAATCTTGGAGGATATTTTAACTTCTTGAGTTAGAAAACTGTTCTGCTTTCCACGGCATACTGCTCAAAATAATTATTTTTCATTTTAATCTAATAGAAAATGCAATATATTCTTTATATTTAAGAATTATTGTGATTGCTTCATTTTTCAGATTTAATAAAATATTAACCATTTAAAGATTGTGGACAGTGATATTTATATGCTAAGGTGGCACGGGATACTTGCGGATTCGTCAAATCATCTGTCACACACCCTCGTACCTGTCTGCTAACGAATCGATAGATATTTCGATATATTGATTCACATTTTCGACACCCTCTGAGGTGCTTCGTGGAAATTTGTTTAATGTAATGCAATATAAAAGTTATAGTGCACCTTACCAAGGATACGAGTTCATACGACATACGTTTATACGAGTTTTTCCGTATAATGCATTAGGTTGACCAACAGTACTGATGTCCCTTGGTAAGGTGAAACCAACGAACTATATACAACACTGGAATGTGCTATGTATGTTTCAAAAACGGTCCGACAGGCAGTCGGCCGCCATCTTTGAATGTGGCAAAATTCCAATACGGCAGATTGCGTGTGTACGGAGTTTCGCTTTTCACATGTGTTATTTACCGTTTTAGATAAGAAAAAGTTTACAAATGCGTACTTATATTTTCTACTAGGAGAGATATGATCACGCACACGTTATTTTTCTTCTTTCTTTTATTTCTCGGGCTGCGTCAGTCTAACCACTTTCATGGGATGTGGATTTTACGCGTAGGTTACATTACTTGTGTCGTTTATTGTTTAAATTTGAGTTTACAAAAGGAATTCGAACTTCTGAATAACACGAGAGATACTAAAAAAGAAAATCCTTATTTAAAAGAATTACAAAAACAGAAACAAAGGCAATGGAATCAGTTTTTACAAAGAGACAACTTCATAACCTGAGAAGTCGCAAAAAGGTTCATTGGAGTATTGAAGATGTCACTTTTGCAGTATTATTATATACTGGGGGCCCAGATCATGTTGGTTGTTAAGAAAAAAGGAATTGAAGACACGAGTGGATGAAGGTGTTATGTTACAAAATCAAACTTTTTCAGAAATTCAGTTTTTTTATGTAATTTTTCTCAAAAGTAGTGTAACATAACCCCTTCATACATTCACAAGACTCTAGTGTTCTTGAATTTCTGGAGTTTTAGATGGTGCTATGCGAAAGATGGGTACAAAATACCTCGATTCAAAAAGGATAGTTTTTAAAATGTGACATAGCACCTTCATCCACTCGTATCTTCAATTACTTCTTACTTGCAGTTTAAACTTTGAGAAGGTGGGTGTTATATGTTCTTACAAAATCTCTTTATTAGAATTGTTACACCAACGAACGTTACATATATTCCAAGAAAAACATCAACTGCTCTATAAACAACATAACATCACGTATTCCTGGTTCATAGTGTTCAGTAAACATACATCACAGTGGGCAAGTCGAATAAGTATAGAATCAGGTTAGTTATGAGAATGTTTTTATCGTTCTGATTTTGCATTACATAGTAACTAGATAAGATGTAAAATAATATTATTTTGAATAAATGCATTTTTATTTTATTTTTAGATGTTTGGAACATGGTCTTAAATCTAACAAAAACATAAAACATTGATGCATCACCTTAATTAGAATCCCTTGGAACGGTTGTTGTCAGTTATACGAGCAATTGGGGGTTTGCAGTTCAATTTAAATATCGAATTCCTTTTAACCTATTTCCTCTATAGCGATGCCTGTAAGCATCATTCATAAGCGAAATTTATAAATTTATTTCATTATTGTGAAAATACTGAATCTAGCCAATGAGTTTATGTCACGTCATAGATTGGTCTTTTGACTTTCTATAAGAGATAGGTATCATATAGATTTAATAAATTCATTTACGAAAGATATCTATAGACATCGTCATGGAGGAAATGGCTTAATGAGACGATATGACGATATAATTTCAAATTCTGCAAACACTAAGAAATAAACCACACCCAATCAACTAAGTTCTAGCGCAAGTATTTTGAACGGATTTAAACATATCTTGGAAAATATTTGTGTATGTAATTTATATGACTTATATGATTCTCATTTTTAGGTTGTTACTAGAGAAATATTCATTATATTAGATTTGCTTAGTGACAAAGATAGTGATAACAAAATATATGACGAAGAATTGGTTAACAAGAAGTTGGTAGGTCTACGGTGGGACAGATAAGAAAATTTAGTGGGTACCATTGCTTTCAAATTAAGAGGTAAAAAAGAGCTTGACTACATTCCTGATCGTAACAAACCTTAATTTTCCTGTATAAATCATTTGAATGAGGATTAGTGAAGCCTACCGCTGAGCTTGTAGCAAAATGCAATGAACTCGACAAAATATTGAGCCAGTATAACGGAGTATCAAGTTAAAAAAAAGTGCCTTAAAAATCTAAATAAATTAGCAAGTGGAATTGATTTAAGTAATGAAGTGGAAAGTTCTTTTTTAGGTGTAAAATGTATATTAAAATAAGAAATCTTAATAATTCTATCAAAGAAAAGTCTAAAGTAAAAAAAAACATTTTATATATAATGTACATGTTTTTAATAACTGTAGCATTTTAAATAAATTATTTCCCAGTATTTACAATATATTTTTGTGTTTTAATTTGCTTCCTCAACCTTGTCAGCTAGTATTTTCTCGCTGTTAAAAATATAATTTAATAATAATAATTTTCATTATATCTGGCAGCAATACTGAATTAGTACAGTGATTATATTTTTCTTAACAAAAAAAAAAGATAACATCCATATATTTATATATTGTCATGTGCCCTTCTGCAAAATTTGTTCTTAGTTTGTGTAAGATGTATCCAATAATACAAAATAGGATATATTATTACCTTTGCTACATAATATTTTGTTTTGTTCGACCTTTTTTCATTCATAATCGGAGGATTGGTTTTCATGGTCATATGGATATCTCGGCTGCTAAATTCCTGTTATGTACTCTTTGTCGTAGTAGTCTAACTTATGTTTATAAAAATCATTCACAATTAAAAATAAATAATTTATAAAAGCATTTATTTTTCCTCATAGCTGCAATTGTACTGTACAAATAATAATAAATATATAGAAAGTAACTGTTTGTTATACATCTACAATATCAGGAAAATAATAATACAAGAATTGCTAAATTCAAGAATGTGGTTACTTACGGGCAAGCTAAATTTAATAGTTAATGTACTCGATATTACAATCTAATATACACACGCACAAAATACACTATTTCAAAATCTGTTTATCAAGGAACTTCTTCTGTCTATATGTTCCATCGCCTCCAGCAATCATTTGTCGAATATTTTATTTTCGCCCTTAACACAAACCACCAGTTTTTAGTGGCTCTTTATTACAGTTGGGCCTTACTTAATATTGGTCCTTGGTGAAATATTTGTTACACAGTAAGGTGAGGGAAAAAATGTCTATTTTATAGCAATAATCCATTTCTTTCGTTGTTTCGGATCACTTGGAGACCTAACGAGAATAACAAATGATATATGGGGAGCATTTAAATTCATCGATGAATCCATTCAGAGATCAATGAATTAATACATCAATTACTCTAGGGATAAAGTGTAATCGATGGATTCATCAATGAATTTAAAAACTTGCAATATTATTATCTTTTGCAACGTTATAACAGATAGAATAGTATTTTTTACATAAAGGGTATGAAAAGTGACAAATTACATCTGCAGATAAAATGCATGTGAATTTTAGTGTATTATAGCAAATACGTTTGTTATAATACACTATATATACACGCGGTGTGTGATATTGTATGATATGTGTGTTTCAAGATCTAATGTCGACATATGTTCGGTTAAACGCTCGAACTTACATTTCCTCTTAGCTTAATTGGCAAAGCACTCGTCCGGGAAACGAGAGTGTGTAGGTTCGAATCCTGCGTGAGGAGAAAATTTTTTCTTGGTAAAAATTTTTCCTAATTAAGTACGTAAGTAAGTAAGTAATTTTTAATGATTTATAAAATCAAAAATGATTATGAAATCAGTCATAAGAAGAAAAAAAGAAGAATTATTACAGTTATTAGCAGAAATACATCAATTTGTTAATTTCTCACTGTAAAAAGCTTGCAAATCTTGCATACATGTTGTTGTACTAATATAATTCAAAATAATATTCACTGAACCATCACAATAAGAGATTTTGAAACTTTTCGTGTGTTGACTTAAACGAAAATAACAATTATTATTTCAAACAAATTATATACTACAGCCAACACAATGTTGGTATGTTTTTGATATGCTTGGAGAAGTGAAAGCATATTTTGTGTTGACATTACTCATATTTTTGTGTCTTTGTTACTTAATTTAGTGTCCAACCAACATTTTATGCTATGTCCTATGGGTTGAATAAATCCAATGGTTATAATAAATAAGATAAACTAAAAGATGATGAAATGCATTGAGGCACATCGTTAATATAAATCAAAAAAAACTGTAGGTCCTAACACCGATCCTTGGCCTACCCCAAGGTTACACAATAACAGGGTAGACTTAATATTATGGGAAAGTACTTTTGACGTCTATCAGTTAAATAGGATTTGAACCAACTGTTCATGGTCCCACTTATCCCCCTTATGTACAACCCAAAAAGTGTGTGAAATTACCGCATTTTGCGTTGACTAAACACAATTTTTCTCTCAGTGTAAATACACTTTATTTATGAAAAGCTAAATAATTACAAATCAGCTTAACCCCGTGGGGCCACCTAAAAGGCACTGCACGAGGCTAACTATTCTAAGTAGTACATTGATTCCATAACAATTGAAATGTTCCTATTCTAACTTAATAATTTCCCTATGACTGTTAATAACAAAAAAAATAATAATAATACAGTAGCCTCGCAATTATGTGATTACTGATTTATGGAGTGTTCTCGGAGACTCCATGTCATGCGACTCTCACAATAAAAAAGAAATATATGTTTAAAGTTTGTGTCCAACATGCCTAAAGAAATCAATGCATATGTGCCAACGAATGCACTATTAAATATTAATATTTATTAATAAAATAAGTTATGCGTTTCATCTCAGTTTTTATCGCTTCATTTTATAGCAACCAAAAAAAAAATCCTTGTATTTGTGGATATCTAATCTGTAAAACAACAATATTAAAAAAAAAAGAATTTAAAACTGCTTTAATTTTATTATGTCTATCATTTGATATAAACCTACACCACATTTTTCAGAAAAAAAAAATTGTTGTGGAAAGCTTTTAATAGTACAACAAAATAGAAATCAACGTCTTTTACTTACGGACCATTTCGTTTTAAGCCGCACTATGTTCTACCCACCAACATTTTTATTGTTTTATTGACATAAACAACATCAAATAACGTCCGCAGACTATTAAAGTCTAGTCTAGGATTCCGTGAAAATCGGTCTAGGAAATCCCAGCTTTTCCTCGAACAAGTATCATTTCAATGAGACATAACAAGTCCATTAAATATGACGCGTCCTTTGTTTCATCGGAAAGTATAGAAAGGAGATAAATACGTACGATGAAGTAGGCCATGAGAACCGGAATAGCCGACTCCGTAAAGGATGGGATTTACAGTGATGTTCTGTTTGATTCGGCGGCGCTCTGTATATAAAGCGAACTGTGCGATATTGCTGACAATAAAACTGTTGTTATTCGTTGCTTTTAATGTGTATTAATAAAATTATGTTATTACTGTTACATGTACTATGGCCAATGGGATTTATATTCACAATAGCCAGACGTAACAAGTTTCCTTGGTTAATATATTCGTACACCTTTCGCTTGAAGATATATTGTTTGTCGCGTGTTTGATTGATAAAAAACGTACCTGCGTATGATTTCATTTATATGCAATTGATGTTTCAGACGTGTCTAGTAATAGTACTCTGCATCTACACTGAGCGAAATATCCTTTTCATTTAAAAGAAATTGCATTAAACCAAAAGTTTTTGCGTTTTCTATATGGCCAACATGATTTGGCGTTTCCTTGAAAAGGAATATAATTTTAAATTCACGCATTTCTTCGGAAATAATATATTTTTCGTTGAAACAGTTTATTCTTTTAAGTGAAGGATATTGATAGTTGATTCAAGTCCTCTTTATTTTGAACTTGAAAACTATGTGGATTGGCAGAAAACCGTAAGCATTTCGATTCAAGAGGTTTTTGCTTTACTTATAACATTTAGTCATTTTAGTCTTAACCATAAACACAACAAAATGCCGTGATCTTTTTTAATCGAAATGAAAATGAATTATCTCCAAAAGCCAATGCACTAAGGAGGGATTTGCCGTTAGAGTAATGTTGTAAATCCTAGTAGAATTGGAGAGTTGGTTGCAGTGACTATCCCCCTAGCACCCTTTGTGCCGTTAAAGAAATCGTCCTTTCAATGGTCCAGATGTTGATCTGGTAAATATACCAGATTAGTATGTAGTATCCAGCCTATTTTGTGCGAAATATTATCTGTTACTGGAATGAAATAGAAGATGCGCCATCTATGCGACAATTTCTTTATTACACACACACAGAAAAACGTTTTCTATTGTCAAGTACATCTGTGTTCTTACACATTTTTACTAAATGCAAGATAGTATTTTCTTTATTTTAGAGAATTTACTAGATCCAAGTTAATAGGTGTCCTTAAATATAATAAATTATTTTCTTGAAATTTTACTAATACCAAAACAAAATTTATTTGTGGCAAATGTTATCTCTCTTAAAACAAGTACATATAATTTTTATAAGGAATAATTCACTCTCTTACGATTTTTCTAATATTGAGTGATATTTCCTTGACGCAAGTAACATAGAATAGAAAAAAAAAGTTGGAATGTGGAGGGGTTGATATACGCTGAAACTTGGTTTTATCCAGTATGATCGAGTTTGCATTTCGGTATTAGATATTTCGCAGTATTTCGATAATACTTGCCCTGTGCGTTGCCTAAATCTGTTTGTCACCTGTTTACAGTGGTTTGAATAACGGTAACTATTTTTATATAATGCGTATATATAGTAAATAAAAAAAATACATATATAGTTACGGCTATTTTTATAAATAGATAATTTTATATTCGGCTTCAATGTAAAGGCCATTTTGAGTGGTGTAGCATTGGAGCAGAGATAGAAACCGCAATAAAATACTGTAATATACTGTAAATGTAGTATCTAAATAAATACTTTTTAGTTGTAAAGTTATTCGTTTTGTATTTTTTTCCTTACTTATGATTTAACAATTCACAAAATAAAATTTAAATAAACGAATTTTATTAATATATTAACTATGTCTACTTGTAATTTATTTCGCGTTTTTACCTTAAAGTATGTGGTGTTACATGGTAACAATACAAATCCTATGTAAGAAACAAAGTATATTATAAGTAAGATACAAATATGTTTATTTAGCCAACGAAAATTATTATCAAGCAACTAATCCTGCATAGGGTCCTCTGCCAGGATAATTAAAATCATAATAGTATATTGGGTTTGTCTTGCTGTTTGCAAACAATTGAGTAACATTTCGTCACGCTGCTGGCTTTTTCAGAATAACCAACAGTTCAGTTATTTTTGACGAAACTTTAATCAGTTTTTTGCAACCAACAGTACTAGAGTAAAGGTTATCGCACATTAGTTCGTCACAAAACAGCACGGTGCGCCCTGTCAAAAAAAAAAACGGATAGAATTAAAGAAATGCAAATGAATGAACAAGCGCCCATTATACCAGCATACATAGCTCAGCGCAATGCTATTGGTTTGTGATGAGGCGCACCGTGACGTGCTGTGACGGACTAATGTGCGATAACCTTAAAAATAAAAACACCATTTTTTTTTCTTGATTTAAAGAAAGGAATCCTTAAGTTCAAGTAAGTACCGTGTTCATGTTTAATAAAATAACGTTTGATTTAAAGGCATTAGATGTTTACCCACTAGAAAACGATTAATATTAAGCTCGCTTTGCATTTATTTTGAGGAGAGGCCTGCTTTCTATCAAATTTATTTTCTCTCAATTCAAAGTTCTCATAAGTTCGAATTAAATACATAATATTCTTGAAACCAGTTTTGTTTTTATTTGTTTCAAGTAACCAGCTTTCCTGTTTCTAAGGACATTAAATTTCTTCAAACAAGGAACTAATTTCTTGGGATATTGAGAAAATAATTTTCTTCGTCCAAGAAATTATTCATTTGCTTATATATAAGAACGAGCGGTACTTCAGTTGAGAAATTCTCACTTGATTCTAGAAATTACTTCTCTGTGTGCATAAGTATGTCTGCTCATCTGCTGTACTATATGGGGAGAAAACTGTTATACGAAGATAAAATGGTATATTTATTTTTACTTCCATATAAATATTTAGTTAAATTATTAAATACTGCGCTATCTTCAAATAAATCTACTAACCAAATTATTTGTTTGATTGAATACAGGAATATTTTTAATATTCCTAAATCAAGTAATAATTTAGTACTTAACTCTAACCAAATGCATGAAAAATGGTTGAAAACAACAAGATCGTTTTTCCCGTGTATAACAGTTTTAAAACCTTCAAACACTGCTATAAAGTTCCTTGCCTTATAAATTAATCAGCATTAATTTGAAAAGGTTCCAATTATCTATGAAATTTCTCTAACTTCGCGCGAAAAAATATTCACTTTTGTTCATTATTGTTTGTGTATCTGAGACTTATGCACGTGGGAACATGAATAAAATTAAAATACTTCCGCGTAAAAAAGCACTCAGCTTGAATACAGGTGCTTGCATTTTCCGTTGAAAGGCAAAAGTTTTAAATCAGTATATATGCGTGTCCACACAAATAAACCAAAACGTCCGGCTTTTTTATTTAAAATACTGTTTATAATTCAATAATATGATGACGTATTTAAAAGAAACTAAAATATGTTGTTAAATATGTACATAATAATAACAATATAACATGTAATGTGTATTGTCTTACTTAAGGAGAAGTTATACATATACTATAAAATGTTATAGAATATAGTATAGGAAAAACAGCACGTTAATTCCAAGTAAAATAAACACTGTTCTGAGAAAAGGTATTCTTTTCGTTGAACATGATAAAAACCAAAAGTTATGAAACTTTTCATTGTTTCATCATTTCTTGTGTACTGTTTGAATTAATTGAGAATGCAAAATGAAATTTACAATGAAAAGGAAAAATAAAAGTAGCTAGCTCAATGGATTAAATAATAAAGAACGCAAAAGAGCTATTAACCTCAGAGTTACCCTCGCGAATTAAAACTTGTATCTAACTACGAAAAGTAAATTGTGAGTGAATGAAATCTGACTTTCTTAATTACCCGAAAAATTGAAAAGGTTTAAAAATAAAAATAAAAGAACAGAACTTTTAACCCAACGGCTTTAATTAACAATTTAATTTATTTTACAAACGGGTTTAAATTACAAAGGTGCAGAAAAAAACCGTGAACTGAAGGTTCTGGCCTAAATTACTAACTGCACTTGATTCTAAATTAAAATAGGACAATGCTATTTCCCATGCAAAGCAAAAGATTAGTTTGTTCAAGAAGATTATCCACAATCTAACAATTTCAATCCACTTGGTTTCAAATTAAAATAAACTATACGTGGACAATTACAAGAAATTCACACAAAAAAAAACTAAATGCAAGCACAAAGCTTCTAACCACCCAATCGAGGTGATTGAAAAATAAAAATAAAACAGCAAACTTGAATAGCGGAAAATTAACTCTTAAAAATATAATGAGAAAAATTAACTAAATCTATCTTCCTAAACAAAAAATAATAATTGATCTTATATCTATAATTGCACACTTCAATATATTAACAATTATTACGAAAAGAATTCCTTGATTGGCTATATATATTTAACAGAAATCAAATCTCAATATCAAATGAATTACAAAATGACAACAATGATTTACGAAAATACGTCTACTCACGTTAATAGTCGAACAAGGAACTGCCTGGCAAAACTCTAAATTGTTTTCTTACAAAATCCCTCTCTTCTAAACGTACAACGCAAACGCACAATTCACCGACAAAATCTAGTAGAATAAGCATTAAATAACATGAGGAAACAATAGACATTTAAATGAATGGAATTAAATTAAAAAAAAACTTAACACTTAATTAAATCATACGATAAACTCTTTAACTAAAATTATACAAAACAAAATCTAAATTTATGAAAATTGTCTGGGTAAAATGACTCAGCAAAACGGAATAAAGTAATAAATCAAAGTATATGCAACTCATAATACACTCAGCGGTAACGCGGGTAAACTAACCATACCAGTATTGTGCTATAAAGATATGAGGTGGACGATATTCTACATGTGCTTCGAGAGTACATTCCATAAATAATATATTTTTAGCCGTAAATCAGCCGTTTTTGATGGACTATTAAAGCTAAGGAGCTTAAGGAGTGGAAGCGTTAGTTGCAAAAAAAAAAAAACATTTTAAGGAAATTTGAAACTGGTGATGAAGCATTTCTTAACACCGTAATTGATTTAGTTATCGAAAATCTCAATATGTTTTACTCAAAATCAGATATCCAAATATACTAACATTAGACAAGAAGGTATTTCAAAAATTCTTAAAAAAAAAATATAGATCTCATCCCTAGAAAATCTAATTTCGCCAAGAAATTTATGAAAACGATTTTAACAATAGAATTTAATTTAGTTTCAAAGCCAAATTTCTACTAGATGTACCAAAAAAAAAAAAAAACTAATGACCTAATTCGATGGGACAGCCTGTATAAAAAATATAATGTAACAATACAATATTTCACATTTTAAGTAAACATTTTGTTTTCATTCTTTAATAGATATTCTAAATCGAATTTATTCTCGGACTAGAAAAAATTGTAAGTTAATCAAAACTTGATTCAGTTTAAAAACCATCCAAATGCCAAAAAAATATTTTTTCGATAAAAGTAAATCAATAAATAAATATAATATAAATGTATATCAATGAAAACTGTTTCACGATCGAATTTCACTGGAAGAAACGTATTCAATGATATTATCGTTTCCGTGAAATAAGAGTATTAACTTGTGCCAGTTTATTGTTGGAACCTGTTAATGAAGCTGTTTGCTTTCACGGGGCCGTGTTTATAAAATGTGCACATCTTTTTTGGAACGGCTGGCTGTAAAAATTCTATTTGAATAACGAATGTATTTTCACCTACTTAATAAACATTCGATTTGTTTTTAATCTGCAAGTTTGATATATTTACTTATACACTTGATACATAAACTATTTGAGCATAAAAACTCTAAAACTAAAGTGATGTAATATTGCGGAAGCGCATAGCTGTAGATTTAATCATGAATTTAAAAATTAAATAATAAACAATATAAATGGAAGTATATATCACAAATTCACGAAGCAATTCGAATAAAATATAAACATACATACATGTGGGTGAGTCGTGAGGAATCGACCAAACTCTAGGAGTGTATTCTACAGGTGAAAATAATGTAAAAAAAACTCAAATGTTGTTATCCGCTTTTCATTTGTTTTCGAGTTATAACGTAATTAAAAATAAACAAAATTTTATACATTAAAGTGTTGGTATTCTATTGGTATTATCGTTCTTTATAATATATTTTCAAAAATACCGCCATTCATTTCTAAACTATTTTCTACATCGTCTACCAAGGGCGCTGGTTGCGTTCCTGATTGCGTCAGGTTGATGTTTGATATTGTCAGCAGCATTCCTAATCCCTTGAATTAGGCTAGATTTGGATCCGTCTGTGAACCAGTTATCATTAGCAGTGATCTCACTACGTGCCTGGTCTCTGTTCGGTATGGAGATTTTCACCTTTCCAGTGAAGATCATTTCAGGTGCCATGCTGTCCGTGGGCATTTGTAACAATGGCCCGTCCAGCATCCTGCCCGTAGTATAGGAAGAAGATTTTTTATAAGTGCACTTATTTTTTATGGCCAAACTAGTCAATAATAATTTTATTATTTATTATTTTTTTTTATTATTATTATTTATTAATAAAAATAGATTCCCGTAAAACACGGATAACTTTCTAAGAATTTCCACAAAAAAAGGCATTTTTAGAATGGATTTCCGGTTATATAAAGGTTTTCGTTGAATCAATTTTAAAGTTGATTGGATATTCTGTTTATTTTACTTCAGCAATATGTGCCTCTATTTTTCGTAGGAATGCTATCTCAATTCTTATGTTCTATAAATGTAAAAGTTATGTTGGCAAACTAACATTTTTTCTTAGTAAAGTTAAAGATAATAGACTATCAACAAATATCATTCGGGGGAAGACTAAAAATATAATTCCTTAAATTAAAGAATATTTTTGGATATATGGTAATAAAAGACTTGAGTAATTAGTCGCTAGTTATGTTAATTTAATATAAACTGAATTGCCATTTTTTGGTCATTATATCTAGGCATAAATATCAAAACTGTTTAATTTAACAATATATTAATATTGTTAAATTAAACCGCATGTTAGAAGTAAGAAGGATGCAGTGTTATACTTTGTTAACCGACAACAACTCTGAAACTCTTTGTTTATTTGTCAACAGAATAGTTTCACTACTCGCCATGGACATTTTCGTTTGTATAAATATTTGCTATTGTGTTATCGTAAAATAGAAACACTTAATCCAACAATTAGATACGCTTTGTGCGAATTAATCCCAAATTTGTTCAGGATGATAAAGTAGATAAACCCATGCCTTCTACAAATGTTTTCCTTTATTTGAGATTGATGAAAATAGTTTTCAGCTAGATCAAGATAAGGGAAAACGCATTAATAGAGCTAAAATGTTAGGAGTGAAAATTATCTAATCTAACCTCCAGATTGTGACACTTAAAGTTAGCAGGTGAATCCAGTAAAAATTGGTAATATATCTGCTATTCGTAACCAGGAAGCAAAAATTTACAAATATGTTTTGTAATAATTTTACAGAATTCAAGGCTGTTTAGCCTAAAATATTCTGATTGTTCAGAGTTTCTTGAATGTAGGTTAACCCATACTTTCTCCGTTATTTAAATGGAAGACTCTATATTATTCAATTATGAAATTATACGCACAAAAATAATATAGATGTATCTAAATTGCTATATTTGTACATGCTTGTTGTATGTATTGCTGGTATGATTTACAATTTAAATAGACCCAAAATAGAAATACTAATACGGAAACTTAAAGATATCACGCAAATATTAATGTCAACCAAACATAGTCTGCTAGACGTAGCATATATTGGTTTAATTATTTATTCTTTCAACAGCACTAGCAACATTTATGTAGATATAAAATATACAAAATTATGGTCTGGAAATATATAATTACTTACATTACACTACTGAAAGGCAGATGATGTTACTTAATACACAATACAAGGATTCAATTCTACATCACATGGTGTAAGAATGTACAGAGCGTTCCATTTAAAAAAAAACTTTTAGTACAAAGAAGTTACCCCAAATCAACCCCAGATTATGGGACACCTGCATACTTTTGTTTACTTTTCATTCATTGGTTAAATAGTAAAGGACTTCCCCCTTACACAATCAACATAAAAAGTCCCTACGTTTTACTGTAATACATATTTAATGCATTTATATTTTTTTGATCTTTTTTTTTTACAAAAACCAAAATAACTCTGAATCGATAACCGATAGGTAAGTAAATGTTTTATAAAATTGGTTCTAAGATGCCTAGCGGAACTTAAAAATGCACTAAAAAAATATAGGTTTCTATTTATAATATCAAAGTTGGCCATGATTTTCGATGCAACCGAAGGTGCGACATAGATGACATTACTTTTTCTAAATAGATCATAGCCAACTGTGCTTAACCTCAAAGTTTCAAAATCGGGATATCAATGCAAAGTCAAAAACTTTTAATGGACGGGTTCCGTGAACACCCTCCATAGGAGCTGTCTAGATGTTGCTAAATACCTCAACGTTTTGAAAGAAATGTGCAATCTAATATGCTGATCATGCACTGCTTACTAAGCTCCAAATGTTCTAGAGTAGCTGGACAAATATCTTCTAAACAAATGGATTGGTCGTGGTGTTCCAATGTCATTGTGCGTGCGTTCTTAATCCATCAGCCTTTTTTGTTTGGGGTTATATCAAAGAAACAGTACTTGCTACCTCCCTTGCCTCCCTTAAATGCCGACGAAGCGAAGATATAAATAAACTCACCAGTGTTGCAAATTACATAAAACAAAATCCTCTTGTTCCTTACAATAAGGCTGTAATGTACAATTACCTCAAAAATTATGACCACGGTTGGTAAAACGAATTCGTAGACGTAATCTAACATATCTACTTTAAACGCAATGCCATCATAATCCGCGACGCAGTAAAACTATCGTCTCGAAAGACAATACCCTTTACGGTGCTCGACAAAGATGCCGCCACCTTTTCGGCGATTTATATATATTCTCAGAATTAAAATCTTTGTAGTTTTCGTCAAAGAATTTTATATAATAATTCTGATTTTTAATTCTCTTGTTCGCATGGAGACTTTAATTCAATAAACTGGTCGCATTTTTTTTCTTATATTTTAGTTATCATTAAATTTAGTTCTACAGTTTAGCTGTGTGCATTAATAAATAAACGTCCAGGCTTTATATATCTTTTTACTTTTACAAATATCGATGCCAGTTTACTCGTTTAGTTATATATAATACGTATTAAAAGTAAGCATATTGAAAAATGAGCGGTTTAGTTGCAAAATCCTCATTGAATTGAAGAAGCCAAGTTTCTATGGAAGAATCCTTAGGGAAATAAAATAATTATAACACTTTTTCTGATAATACCCCAGTGACCAACTATATTTATTTCATATTTTATAAATATTTAAAAAATATTAAATCTTTCTTGAATATTAGTTATATTAATATAATATGCATAAAATATATTATAGAAAATATATTAGGAAAACATTTAAAAAATATATATGTTATGTAGCATTAATAATATTTTATTGCAAATGCTTTCTCAATATATTTTTCATAACTCCGCAAGAATATTTTGCTTTGTATTTCTATAAATATTTATTTCATATAAAAAAAAAGATTGAATTTTTGCTTTTGTACATTTGGTGCGTAGGACGAATAATATAAAATGGGTAAAATATGCATACATATTAAGTAGGTATGTACCTATTTAAAATGATAGTTTAAAGATAAAATTAGATAATTTAATTAGTATCTAAGTTGAGCGCTGTAACTTTTCTATTAATATATCTGCGTTTTGTATTATATTATTTGTAATATTTGTAAGTTGCGAACGTCAACACAACACCTCTATTCATTACGGTGCCGGTGTTATATGATTTAGTATTGTTTATGCGTCTATGGATTAGGTACATAGAATGCATACGCGCACGTGCGTATCATCAACGTGTTCATTCGTTTGTCCGTTACATGTTATAGTTTATAATAGTATACGATTAGGGCAGATTAGGGTTAACTGTGTAATTAATTATTGCGGGGTGTGTTTTAGTTTTTGTGGTGACTACGAGGTAAGCAAAACTTGAACATGTCATGGCATTTATAAGATAATGGAATGCTCAATATCGCTATGTACAGAAATCGTTTAATAATATAATTGTAGGAATTTTATGCTTCATATATGTACTGCATCTACCAGATAAATTGCTAGTTGATTTGCTTAAGAGATTCATCTCAGTAGATAAGCGTCATAACGTCAAATAGAGGTTAGAATACGTTGTGTTGTATTATTGTTTGTACGTAGAATGTTTTCAAATATTATGAAATAAAGTAAAAATAAGTATTAAAATGTAGCTACCACTGCAATTATTGTAAATGCTCCAAATGTATTAGTAGGTGTTCATAATGTTGTACGATGTTTTATTGATGGTATGATCTAATACAATTGGCATTGTTTTAGAGGCTACAAGAAAACGCCATGAGAGCGCCACTACCGAAGATATGAAGAAAGCCATAGGGTTGTACCTGACACTAGCCAAGGCTAGACTTAAAAATGAGTATTTTTCATTTTTATTGGCTTATTAAAATAAAATGATAATAAATAAGTTTGTTTTTTATTTAGAACACTTCAATTAAAAAATAGTGATTAATTTGGCAAACCTTCGGTATGCCTTAAAAGATGCCAGAATTATTGATTATTAACTTGTATGGTGAGTGTGAAAAAACAAGTTCTTGCCTTTTAGACAACTCTATGTATGTTTCAACTTTTCGTTATCGACGTTATACATTCTAAATAACCAAGAACAATTTTAGTTCATTTTGACAAATTAAATAGATTGCATAAAAAATCTCAATTTTCATTTAAATAATATTTTACAAATATTTTAGAAAAAAATGTTTTATCTATATTTAGAAAAAAATATGAAAAATATATTCAAAAACCTCTCACGAAAAATATTTATAAAATATATTTTTAAAAATATCTATGTAATATTTCTCGTTGTTAGGGTAGGTTTACCATAATAATTTTGCGTATAATAGACCTTTTCGTCTTCATGAATGTTAAGTCGAAGCATCTTAAAATTATAAATTCAAAACATCCAATCCACTTTTTATGCAAAAATTCCAATAAATGTAATTTGATTTGTGCCGTAAAGAGCAATAAAAATACAAGATTAAAAAGGAATAACTGGACAATTTGTTTAAATAAAGTTAACATTTTTTTTCCGAGGTGTATGACATTTTTCCCTACATTTATTCTATGCTCTTTTTTTAAATATAGTTTGCCAGTTATTATCTTATATATCGAGATTAAGAAATTCTTACAAAATTAAAGTTTAAAAAGTTTTTGTGTTGCAAGTAACGGGTTTAATACATTTATTTCTTCAAATAATAACAACATACTTATTTCTGACTTTCTTAATACTGCGTACTACACAAAATATCAAGTTTCTTGCGTTATTACTTTTCTTGCACATCCAGTGATTATTGTACATATTTTTAAATACTTTATTGCGTTCGTTATAATATTAGAGCGTATATAACATTGATACTACATAAATAAATAAATGTCCACAATCCTTATATATCCCTTTTATATTATACTTGTTTATTCCTCATTCAATTGGAGGAGCAAGCCTTCTATAGAAAAAAAAATTAGAAGAAGAAAGAAATTATAACTTACATATTTTTTACAATAATAGCCTTTCAAAAACAGTTTCATGTATGAAATGTTTTCTTCTTGTCCATACTTTTAATGTTATTATTTAGTCAAAGCATCATAATTCTTAAAGGTAAAAAATAACCCACTGGTTTATTTCTTAATTCAAAAACCTTTTATTTTCGGCTTACCGGTTTCGGTATATTGCCATGTTCAGAGCCAATGTGATATTCATAAAACTAAATGATTAAAATACAAGAAACGCATTAAACAAAAAAATTAAAACGCTGTGTAAAATAATATTATAATGCGTACTAAAATAAGGTGTTTAGTAAGAGACGGAGGAATGAGACTAGATGGTAATATCCCGAAACCGGTAAGCCGAAAATAAAAGGTTTTAGAATTGAGAAATAAACCAGTGGGTTATTTTTTACCTTATTATTATCACCTTAGTTTGGACTTCAATATGAATAATTTTTAAAGTTTTAAAGTCAAAACATCTACATAATTCACAATTTATGCAAAAATTTCAAGTAAAAGTAATTTGATTTGCACATTTGCACCGTCATAAAAAGTAATAAAATTAAAACATTAAAAAGGAATAACATGTTTTCTTAATAAGGGTAACAATTTTTTCCAAAGTGTATAATTTTTTTTAATATATATAAATTATCAGTTGGCATTTATGTTTAATATTTTATACATCCATATTAAGAAATTCTTATAAAACTAAACTTAACACAGTCTTTTTTAATAGAAGTAAAAGGCTTTAGAAAATTTTAATTCTTCTCATAATGCTACAAGAACACATTTCTAAATTATTTTCAAAACGGCACAGCACGGCTACATAATTAAATGCAGATCATATTTGCAAATTATACCGTCTAAACACTACGCGAGTAATCGGTTGCTAAAGTAAGCAACAAAAGAAGTAAGAAAAAGTAAGAAATCGCCTCGAAAGCTAATCCCCTTGATATCATGTGACAAAGCTACCGCAACTTTTTTGACCAGATTTATTCGTAGAATTCAACGAAAAAATTATTCTTAGCATCTACCCGTGTGCAATAGCTGATAGATTAAAGGAGATGGATCTTTCCTTATGTTTCCTTATGGATTATTTTCCCTATGTCATCTTTTTTTGAGTCGATAATATTACATTAGAACTACACGTAAAGAACGACATATGTTAATCTAACAAAAAACGCGGCATTTAACTACGAAATTTGGGTTAAATACAGTCAAACAAAAACCATTGTTAAAGTAACAAAATGCGAATGTTAAAATAATTGTGTAGATTTGACAATATTTTTAGCATTGTTTTAACAATCAAGATAATTTTATTTTAAACATTCAATATTGTTAGGGCAATAAGCGGTTCAGGTAAAATAAACCACTATTTCATGTTAAATTAACCAAAAGAATTCATTAAAATAAAAAGCAGAGAAGTTGCTAGGTTAAATACACATTTTAGGTTAAATTGAATAAATGTTATCTGTTATGTCAAAATGACAATTTTTGTTGTGTTAAACATGAAAATTATGTTGAGCCAAAACAGAATTGGCTATTTAGTTAATAATATTTTATTGCTACAGCAACCTATCGGGGATTTTTAGATTCGCTTTATAAGGGGAAATGTTCAAGTATCTTGGGTATTGTATATTTATCATCTCAGTCACAACGTAAAGTGTAAAATATCTGTAAGGCGGGATATATTTAAAACCCTCAAAAAATAGCAGTTTTACTGACATCACTGCCATTGCACACCACCAATCGCTGCTTTAATGGTCGCAACTCGTATTGAAAGTTTGATTGGTAAATGCACTAGATTAATATTTTATGAACTCTAACGGTTGTGCTTTATGACCCTTATGTGTCACTTACTAGTGTGAAATGGAAGGAACGCCATCTTCACTGCGATTTCTGAAATACATACCTACCTATATTTAACGTATTTACTACTATGTGGAAGAAAACTGTTACACACGTGAACCCATTGGCTTTGTTAAATTAATAAAACGATATGGTTGCTTTCATTACGCGGTATTCTTGCGAGATTACCTAAAATTTTGGTTAACGCAACAAACATTACGGACGGAATACATTTTCTTTTCTGGGTGCGAATTTCAGATATACGCCTAAAGTTAAAAATATAGGAAATCTTAATTTAATGTATTGTATGTGTTTGATTAACCATAATTTTTTGTTAAAACAACTACCAAGAAGCTTAGTTTTGATCATGACATTTTAGTAATTTTAACAGAATTATTTGAGTTAATATAAACAGAAAATTCGTTTCGTTCATCATTCAACTAAAATGTATCTTTAGTTCAACAAAATTATGTTAACTAAAAGAAATTCTTACTGTAACAATTAATTTATGTAAAGTCAAACAAAAATATTGTTACATCAACGCATTTGAGCTTAACAAAGTGATTTTGATTAATTCAACATTTTTTTTCTCTACGTGTAGTTGAAATGAATTAAAAAAAATAATTGAAATGAAAATAAATGTGAGAAGTAGATAGTGTATTTACATAGATGTGTTTATATAGACAAATTTTAGGTAATTCTGCAATCCTTTGCACCTACCGAACGTTGAACGTTAAACACATGGCAGAAGTTACGCCATTCATTTTAAAGGGGGTCAAAGAAACAAAAACACAATGCGGTTGCAATGCGGGCAGTTTTAAATTGTCCTCAAAATAGATCGGAGACAAAGCTCGCGAAAAGGAAGTCGTGAATAACGGGCCAGCTAGATCGTTTTTCACCAGCGGTGACTTCTTATCACCGTAAGATGTCGCACCAGGCCGCGATGTATTCTATTCTCATCTATTTTTTTTGTTCTTCTTCGCCTTCTTTTGCTTATTTCCCTTCCGCACGTGTTAATACAAACGCATCTGTATGCATTTCAGGAGGCTCAACATCAAAGCGAACCATAATTGATTTATTAAAGTGAATGAGGGACATAATATGCATAGCGGCTGGCTGCGCTGTATAATTTGTCTGCTCTTTGGTGGTTTTGTTGGAGCTCGCCATCGCTCTTGCATGATATTAGCGAGAACGCGGAAATTTATGCAGCTGTTTCAGGGTGATATCTCGGATCTCGTGATACACATTTCAGAATGCATCCATAGATGCAAGCGGGTTGATTTAATTGAGAGAATAAATTAACTAATTTACTGCTTCATTGGTGTTCTATATACATGTATTTCGAATGTATTTTTTCTTATTACTAACATCGTTTAGTCTTTATGTGTAAACTTAACAGAGGGAAATTTAGAATTTAGCTGTTTGAGAAAATCAACGAGTGAGCATTTATTTCAATCTAAAACACTAAAAAATCGAAAAGACGTTAATGCTCAGGTGGGTAGGGAACACTATTAAAAACGTCTGGTAGGTAATGGGAAAGGGACTATCTATAAGGAGATTAACGACAATAGGCATAGGTTGTGTCAAATGGCCGAAATACTGAACTTAACATTTTTATCAACTAAATTCGAGCATCCCAAACGATATAAGATCACTTGGAGACATCCGGGAAGTAACATATTAAACCAAATAGATTATATTTTAGCCACTAAAAGAATTAGTCAAAATACAATTAATACTACGTCCAGATAAAGTTTTAAAGAAGTATTGTTCTTATGGACTATATGTGTCCCTTTCCGTTTCATACTCGTTTATATGTATATATCTTTTTCTATCATGGGGATTGTTGCCAGATTATTTGATGGCTGTCGGTCAGAGATAATATAGCTGTTGGCAATCATTCACAATACCTGTCATTTATCAATTTCGATTATTCTGTGTCTCCTGAGTTTACCCCAGTTTTTTTTTTTCTATTGAGTATTTATTTTATACAGATCAATTTTTATAAAAACTACTATCGCCGTCATTTGTGTTATCTGTTGCAAGTCCCTACAATAAAACACCTGTTATAATCACAGTAATACAAATGTGATGTATTCGTAGAATTGGAGTAAGGAATCTTACAGGCGAAGGCGAAAGGGTGAAGTCTATTCGTGAAAAGAAAAGCAAATGATTCTAAATTGCTTGACATATTTTGCCCAAAAAATATGAATGTTTCTAAGACTGTGGAGGAAACAAGTGAAGCACTTGGTTGTGGCAGAAGGATGGTATATTCTATTCGCAGTGAAAAAGAAAACCATCCAGTGGCAAAGGTTACAAATGTAGATAAATTGAAACCTTCCCGAAAGAATGTTCGTTTGAAAGTATATGATGAACACATTCAGACACTTGTCAGAAGTAAAATTCACAACTTTTTTCTAAGAAATATTCTGCCCACGATGGCCATGATACTAGCTGCAGTAAATAGTGAAGAAGATTTACCCAATTTTTCGAAAAGTACACTCTACAGGTTCTTACTCGACATTGGTTTTACATTCGACAAAATTGGAAAGAAAGTAATGTTAATAATCCATGATGATATTATAAGATGGCGCCATGACTATTACGTGCTATTAGGAGGTATCACAATGAAGGGAGAAACATCGTTTTCACTGATGAATCGTGGGTAAATACTGGACACTTTGTAACAAAAGCATGGACTGATACCACAGTAAATACGTCTAGACAAGCATTTCTGCAACACTTAAGTACTGGCCTAAGAGCACCAAAAGATCGTGATCAACGTTATGCCTTAATTTATGCTGGCAACGAGAAGGGTTTTGTTCTGGGTGCTGAATATAATTTCTTATGTAAAAAATACTCTTGATACCCGCGATGAAGTTTGCAGGGAAACATATGAGGATTGGTTTTTCAACTATCTATTACGTAATTTACCTGCTCATTTCGTCATAGTTCTCCACAATGCACCCTACCATAGTCGCAAATTAGAAAAAAAAATACCTACCAGGAGCTGGAAAAAGGATCATACTGTACAGTGGTTGATATAGAAAAAATATTTTTGTTGAGGAAGGCTTATTGAAACGCGACTTACTTGAAATTATAGCACAACAAAAAAGCAAGTACAATAAATATGTAATCGATGAACATGCTGCTCAACTGAGGTATGCCGTTTTAAGATTGCCACCATACCACTGCACTTTAAATCCCACTGAAATGATATGGGCGAAGGTTAGAGACTATATCAGGCACAATAATTCGGAATTTAAAGTGCAAAATATGCCTCTGCTTATTCAGCAAGGATATGAAAATGTTTCTGTAGAGAATTGGCAAAACTATGTTAAACATGTTATCAAAGGTATAATAGTTATATAATGTAGTATTTAGCAAAATGGTTTTAATTTTACCCATTTCAGTTGAGGAAGATATGTGGCGGTTGGATGAAATGCAAGATAAACCGAAAGACTTTATTACTAATTTAACATCAACCTCATCGTCATTTCCTATTGGTCATCTGAGATTAGGTAATCGTGCTATTATGATTATAAAAATGATGAAATTAAAAATAATTTGTTGTAACCCTACCTCTGTAAATATTTGTAAATATATTACAACATGTATGTATACATCTATGTATGTTTTCCTGAAAATAAATACAAGGCCATAAAATAAAACATTCTATTTGTGTTGTGTATTTTGATGTGGTATAAACAATAATACAATCAACATTCTATGAATTTTTATGTTAATGGGACATAACTTAACCAATAAATACAAACGGCAAACAAAATTCACTCAATTGACATTTATTAAGCGTCAATCTGAAATTCGTCAAGTTATTCACAGCGCCAACATACGAAAAATTAAGTACTTCAATAGATTTGGCATCGGTGGGTACTATCTCCATAAGAGTAATACGTGCAGGGGACCGCAAGCAGAACCTGATAGCTAGGATAAAAAATGCGAAGGTAATAATGTACTTTGAAACGAAAAGAAATATAAGAGCGTGGGAGGTAGAAAAATTAAAAAAGTATGAGATTAAAAAAGAGTATGAAGAAAAATATACTGGGAATACACGACATTATTCAACAAATGTAAACAAAATAGATGAATCCTGGGGAAGAATTAAGAACCAGTATAATAAAAACGGCGAAGGAAGTGATAAATATAAAAGTAATAAAACAGGCTGAAAAAGAATGGTATGACCACGAATGTGAAGAAATTAGAAAACAAAAAACGTTAGCGCAGATAGCATTAATGAACAAAAAGTAGGAACAAAATAGAAAGCTTTATAACACACTAAGAGATAAGGCTAATTGATTATCTAAGAGAAAAGAAATGAATGGTTGAATAAGAAGTTAGAGGAAGTAAATAGAGAAGGCAATAGGAATAACTTAAGACAATTTTACAAAAAGCAAAATTGTCAGAATTTTAAAGCTGGAATAAAAACAAGAGGGACGAAAACTAGAGACGGAAAAATCGAACACGACCCCCAATTAATAGGAAATATGGAAGGATTACTACCAACAAATTCTAAATGAAAAAGACGAAATACACATAAAAACGGAGGATACACTAACAGAAGAAGAGGAAAACGGGGTTAAATGTCCTACAGAAATTGAAGTGCTAGAAGAAGTTAGAAATCCTCGTAATAATAAGGCTCTAGGGGAAGATGGGATACACTCTAAAAAATGAGGTAGATTTACCTCACTGGTGCGTGAAAAAACATATGAAATATAAGGTACAATAACCCCAAAAAGAGTGTAAACCGCAGATTACCACAAACTAGGTGTAATTTTGCCTGGTAAATCGATTTTGATGGAAAAATACTTCGATAAATGAGGTAATTTTCCCCCACCTGGGGAAATTTCCTTAGTGGTGAAGAAAAATTACACATTTCGTGGAATATTACCTCCTTATGTTGGTAAAAATACAAGCGGAATATGGACAATACAAATGATACGAAATTCTGATTAAAATTTATACGTATATCAAGTATCTTCCTCAGCATTTACTTGAAAATATATTTACCTACATATGTAGATAAGCATATATTATGTTTTTATTTGTTGTTTCTAAGGGTATTTCAACATTCATTTATAAAAAGGAGAGATTAGTGAATTGAAGTTATAAAAAAAAAGTTATATAATTGGAAAATATAAAGTGTTAAAAATGTCTATTTTTTAACATTGCATTATATTGTGTCGCTCGATGAAAAATTAAAGCCGTTACGGAAATTCATTACATAGCCGTCGGCTATACACGGCGCATGCGTTTGAGTTACGCAGTTTGAATACAAGTGCAGCATTTAGACAAATGGCTGTTGAGTGTAACGCACATAAAGTGTAAGGCTGGTGAATTTCGATTTTGTGTTGCAAAGAAACGTTGAGGTAACTTTACTTTACATTAATTATGGGTATATTGAGATGATCACTATGTAATTGGCTATAAAATACATATAAATAATAGACATATACCTGCGCATGGATATGTAATACCGGGTAGACTTGCAACTTAACCCAAACAGGATTTGGCGACATTGTTACTACAAGCTATGGCATATTATAAATGAACGTTCAATCTGTTTTATTATTATTTTTTTCACTACATGTTTCGATTAATTGACAATCATCATCAGCTGAAAAATGTCAATGATCATGCTTATGAATTAAACGAAATAATAAATAATAATAAAACAGATTGGAAGTTGAACGTTTTACATCTATTTATTTACATATGGCATATTTATTCAAAGTTTTCGACGTGCAGGACTGCGTCGAGTCAATCACACTTTAAATTTAAACAACGGAAAATCTTCGTTTGGAAGGAGTACATTCTTTTCTTTCACTGTTACTAGATATTTGCAAATATAAAAGAAACTACTGCCTGCCGTTGTTGGAGGCTGTTTTCGTTGTTAGTGATAATAATATTTCATGCCTTGGAGCCCCCAACAGCTTTCGCCAATCACAGGGGGCATCGCCCCAGTCATGAGTGATGAAGTAAGTAAAGTAAGGAGGCGACTAAGGGTTTTAAACTAGGATTTAATTAACACATTTTCAGGATAATATAAACTTCAAGAGACGGAAGTGAATACACCTTTGATAATATGCTTAGAAGAAGGTATTAATAAAAATATATTGTCATATATTTTTTACATTTGCTTTTCTTTTCTAGGAAATGTTTTGACGCATTGTTTAATGATCGAACGACAGTTGGACCATTCGGGATTCGTTTGGGTTAGTATTTACAACAAATGACGGCGATTTTAATTTTAAATTGAAATACGCCAAAGAGGCACCCAATACGTTAAAGGTTTCGCAGAGGTATTTTTTAAAAATATATCCAGAACAAGGCAATAAAAATAAAAATGCGCGCAAGTCAAAACTCAAGGTGATACGATTTTGTAATGTATTTTGTTAATTAAAATTTAATTTGTTAATTTAATACAACAAATTCTCAGCAACTATTGGCTTTTCTTATCGACCTTTTGTGGAATATTTTTACTTTTTAAAACAATGCCCATTCTTGCAGCATTTATTAAAATATTAATCCAGTATTAATATAGTATATCTTGAATACTAATGACATAGTTGCCTCCTATTTTTGGGGTAATTTTACCAAATTTTTTTTTGGGTGTAGTGGCGGAAATACTAAACACGTAAGCCTCTGTATCTTGCCGAGTTCAGCTATAGCAATTTGCTCTTGCACCTATTTCACCATCAATGAACATGGGTCATGATCACCATAGTGTATATCCAGTACATCATATTTTGTGTTAACCCCCATGTTTTTATGAGCTTTTCTAGCGAAGATGAATGTTATCTTTGCTCTAGTTTTAATCTTTGGAAGCTGTCGATTCCAAGTAATCTTAGAGTCTAAGATGACACCAAAATATTTCACTTCCTCTAACAGCCTTATTTCTTCACTACGGAGTTTTAGCTGGGATTGCAGGCTTGTACAACTTGTAGAGCGTCCTACATTTTATCCCGCACTACATTGCATATCCCAAAGTTTTGTGAGCTTCATTGCCCTGCTTTAATAGTAGCTGCTCTACAATCATGTGTCACAGCAGAGGGGACAAAACTCCACCCACTCTTTCGACGCAAGCCACCAGTATCTCTGCCATGATGATCGTATGGACTGATCTTCCTTTAAGCGTGCAGTGTATTCACGTGCAGCTTGTTTTATCGATTCCTTTATATACCCAAATATAATAGGATAATATGAATATAAAAACAAACAGATAAACTGAAATAAACCCTTAAGCTTCTTTTATAATTTTTAAAATCAATATATTATAGATTCCAGCCAAAGATTAATCTAAATATGTACTTCCTCGTTTCAAATTCATAGATTTATAATATCGCAATATGCACTAGCAATGTCAGCGCATGCAGAAAATTTAGAACGATTTCGGGAGCACGATCAATCCATTCCTTTCGAACATCACGTAATGAAATTACGACTTGGACCATTGCCATCGGTATAATGTAGTATGATTGTCCGCTTCATGGAGCTGAACGAAAGATGCATCAGATATTCCTCCCGTGCACTTTGCGTTCCTTTTTCTCGATTACGACATCGATCGTTGAAATGTCATCGGACGTTGTCAACCCTGCTAGCCGAGCCATCCTTTTACCTGTGGAACGCGTGTAAATTGATAGGTCATAGCGGTTTCAGTTTCACGGATAGCGCATTTCAATTCGATTCGTCCAGAGAAAACCGATCCGATTTGTTGAATTACGTTGGAGCGCATGACATATGCTTTTATGGGGAATTAAAGAAGAGATGGACAATGCGCGGATGGAATGAGATGCTGTCGTTTGCATTTGCAATCTATTAGGAATGCTAATCCAGCTATAATAAAATGCACAAAAGCTATATGAAACCAGAGAAAAAGATAAAATTCTGGCCATTACCCATAAAAGCTTTAAAGATTATAAAGTTTCTAACTTTCGTAAACAGTGTTGCTTAAAAACTACTTAACGAACATTCCCTTCAAAGGAATAGTGTATTTTTCTAGTTTAAAATTTCCTAAATGTAGCCGCATTTGCATATTATTACCTACAGAGATAATCTGACAAAAGGCATTGTACTTAACACATTGTTAATGAGAGTTGCTGGTGTGGCAATTTCAGTTTATTGTTATCTAGGAAAAGTTCATTTACCGGTAAAATCGCAGGAGTTTGGTGCAATATTGAAATTTTTCTGATTGTGATATTATATAGATTTGCATATGTTTACGATCATCAACACAATCATGAGGAAGAGAAATTCATACTTAAATTTTGTGATGTTTAGTCTCCTGGTTGTTTGATGGAGTGAATTTTTATTTTGACTACCACAGTTTTGCTGTTGGAGAATAAACTTTTACATACAAAAGAAAAGGTCTGTTAAAGCGATAAAATATATTTTGCCATAGGTATTTACTTGAAGCAAATAAGAATTTGTTTAGCCTAAAATATTCGATTATTTGACCATAAAATGATATTTTATCAACAAAAGTTAGTTGAATTAAACAAATATATACCTAATATTAAATCCAACAAACTATTAAAATATCATTTTGAGTCGAAAAAGCAGAAATAACAATTTATTTTTTTATGGTAAACCTAGTACTATATTGCGTATATGTAAAGATGATAAACTTAAGTTTATGATGCATGTAACATTTGTGCGTGCATATTTAATATTCAATAATTTAATTATCTTTATAGCTTATTTATAATTTTATTTATTTGTTTTACTTCACCTAGCGACCTCTCTGATATTTTAAGCGAGTATTGTGGGCAGTGATCTTTTATCTGCTAGGTGGCACGCGGCATTTGTGGATGCACCAAACTAATTGTCAAATTGCTTTTCAGACGTTTGCTAACAAATCGATTGATTTTTCTATTTTGGACACCCTGAAGGTCCCCTCTGAAATTGTTTATAGTTGGAAAAATGTAAATTTAATACATCGTCGTAAAATCACCCGAATCATGCAATAAAAGAACATTTTAAATGAATAAAAGTATTTCCCTTTATTAAGACGCTTAATTTATTAATTTGGATTCAAATACTATATAAAACAAATTTATTTCAATCAAAACAAATATTCAAGTTCGCCTGGCAGTGTAATAAATTAGGTTATAGAAATGTCAGATTTTGATAATTCTACCACTAGAGTCATCATTCACCTGCCAAACTAATTGAGTAAAGAATCTACAATTTCAATACGACAAATTTATCAATAAATGTTAAATTTCCTATAATAAACCATACTAGAATCGACCCATGCCAACCTAAATCTAGTTAAATATTAACAATTCCTAACACCAGCAATATAATGGTGGCTCTTACAAACTTAACCCCAAAATGAAACGAATCGGAAATATATTATGTAAATATACTTTCTAATCAAAACTAATTAATACTTTTCAATTTTTTAGTCGAAAATCATTAAATACAGTGGTACCTCGATATACGAGTGCCCTAATATACGAGTGTTTTGAGATACAAGCCGCCGAGCGAGCGATATTTTGCTTTGAGATGAGAGCAAGATTTGAGATACGAGGAATCGCACACTACACCGCTGCACACGACCCCAACATGCGCCCCGCATGTTGGGGTCGTGTGCGTGTCTAGCATTTTCTCCCACCTCAGGCTAGACCTCAGTCTGTGTGCTTGTTTCCCTCGTTTTCGAAGCATTTTTGATAAGTTGGGTTCGCGTTTTGTGCTTTTTGTACATTTACAAAACATTATCACATTTATTTTTATAACCATGAGTCCGAAGAAGAAGATGATGTCTATTGAATTAAAGCGTGAAATCATAGATATACATGAGCAAGGTGTGCGAGTAATTGACTTGGCGAGGATGTACGGGCGTAGCACATGAATGATATGTACTGTGCTTAAACAGAAAGAATTGATAAAGGGTATAAGGCCAGCTAAGGGCGTTACAATAATTTCTAAGCTTCGGACCTCTCTCCATGAAAAGATGGAGAAACTACTGATAGTGTGGGTGACAGAGAAGCAGCTTCAAGGAGGAACATAAAGCATCATATGTGAGAAGGCACGAGCGATTTACGGTGATTTGCTGAAGCAGATCCCACACACTTCCACAAACAAGGAATCGGAAGACTCGTTTAAAGCCAGTCGGGGTTTGTTTGACAACTTTAGAAAAAGGACCGGCATTCACTCTGTCGTCAGGCATGGTGAGGCAGCAAGTTCGGATGTGAAGGCAGGTGAGGTTTACATCAAAACGTTTTTCGAACTGATAGAAGTCAAAGGATACATCCGCCAGCAAGTCTTCAACTGTGACGAGACAGGGCTTTTCTGGAAAAGGATGCCGAATAGGACTTACATAAAGGCAGAGGAGAAGACGATGCCAGGTCACAAACCCATGAAGGATAGATTAACTCTAGCACTTTGCGCCAATGCGAGTGGCGACTGCAAAATCAAGCCTCTGCTAGTATACCATTCGGAAAATCCCAGAGCCTTTAAGTCACATAAGATTTTAAAAGAAAAACTTATGCAAGTTATGTGGAGGGCAAATCCGAAGGCGTGGGCCACCAGGAAATTCTTTGTGGAGTGGATAAACCTGGTGTTTGGCCCTTCTGTTAAAAAAATATCTAGAGGAAAACAACCTACCCATGCAAGCCCTTCTCGTCCTCGACAATGCCCCTGTTCACCCACCAAATCTCGAAGATGATTTACTCGAAGAGTTCAAGTTTATAAAGGTTCTCTACCTACCACCCAACACCACTCCTATCCTGCAGCCCATGGATCAGCAGGTGACTTCTAATTTTAAGAAGGTGTACACCAAGCACACTTTTCGGCGCTGCTTTGAGGTGACGGAGAACACAAACCTTACCCTTCGGGAGTTCTGGAAGGACCACTTTAACATCTAGATATGCCTAAGAATTATTGATCAGGCCTGGCTGGGTGTTACAACGAGGACCTTAACCTCTGCATGGAAGAAGCTGTGGCCTGAAGCTGTAGCTAAAAGGCCCTTCGAAGGATTAGAACTCGAAGTGTCAGTGGTAGAGGAGATTGTTTCTCTGGGAAAATCCATGGGTCTGGAGGTTGATGAGAGAGATGTGAACGAACTCGTCGAGGAACAGTCTCAGTACATTCTCAGCAGCATATGGTGGTTCAACGAAAAATTAGTTTTGAAGAGGAGCCTGAGATGGAGGAGGTTATCCTTTCAAGAGATATAAAGGAGATCTTGGGAATGTGGGAGAAAGTTGTAGAGTTCGTGGGAGGAAGAAACAAACCTCCTTGGACAGTTTTTTTAAATGATCTGGAGGTGAAAATGAGCAAAGCGTGACGAAAAACGCGAAGACCAGTGACAAAAATTAAGCGCTTCCGTAAGCACTTCACTTTTTCTTTTATTATGTTTTTATAGAATATGTATTTGTTATTTATAAATAAATGTTTCTTTTTGTAAATACATTTTTCTTATTCAAAAACACTTAACAAAAACAAGCTGGGAGCTGGAACGGATTAATGGCATTTCAATTAATTTCAATGGGGAAAATTGCTTTGAGATACAAGCAATTTGACATACGAGCAAGCTTACGGAACGAATTAAACTCGTATGTCGAGGTACCACTGTACCTCGGTACATAGGACGATCTCATTTATAGGTACGGTGCAGGTAACTCTCTGGGTAAAATTAGACGTATTCGGAGACTCAATCAAAGCTTGAAATCAATCGAACTTCTTCGATCGTCGAATCGTCGAAGAAACTCGAAGATCATTCAAATGTGGATTTAAATACTATACAGGTGATATATCGATACTTTGTAGGTAAAAAATTGTAGAACTGGGATATTTCTGAATGGGTGGTGTAAAATTGTTAGAGCAAGGAGCACCAGGAGAGCAAGTAATAATAATAATAATAATAATATGTTTATTGATCCAAACCAAAATACAAAAAAAAGTACAATAAAAAAGAACAAATACATAATTGTATGGATCAAATGGAAGAGAATGTCAGTCTCCAGCATGATGCTGTTGACTGGTTTTCAATTCTCTCTAAAATAAACTAAAACATAAAAAAAAGTTGAGAATACTTATTAGTTACAAAAGAAAACAACAAACAAAACAACAAAAAAAGAAAAATACTGTTACGTACAATAAAATGCTCGATCACATAAGACCTTCACTGCCGCCGCAGAAGATCGTTTTTAATTTTCTTTCTAAAGCTAAGGGGAGACAGCTGCAGTGTTCCAACGGTATCGCATTATAGACATTGGCTATATTATATGAGAAGCACTTCTATAAAGTTCTAAATTGAATCTCTTTACGCAAATGCAGTGTTTATACCGTACATTAATATTGTGAACATCGGTGCGATACGAAATTTTATTATATAAATACGGGGGCTTCTTTTCTGAAATGATCCTATGAAACAGCACTGCCTCATGCAACCTTCTTCGCGAATCCATGTTTAACCAGCCAGACCAACGCAGTGCCATAGATATATGTTGATATTTCCTAATATTATAGATAAACCTCAGACAAGTGTTCTGAATTAACTGCAAACGACGGCGGGATGCCGAGTCCAGACAAGGTCCATATACGACGTCACAGTAATCTGCACGGAAAGCACTAAGGCCTCACACAACGTCGTTCTCAGTTCGTGTTGAAGTAGTGTCTGTTAGCATATAGGGACTTAAGGGTAATGTACGATTTTCTAACAATATCCGACACATGCTCTCGAAACCGCAAATCTACATCTATCCGCAAACCCAGCACCCCAACCGCCGTCCGCAAAGGAATATCTTCCCCTCTCACTCTAATGGCAACTGCGCCGGGCAGAACCGCATGGGCCCTTTTCGTAAAAACTATCGCCGCAGATTTTGATGGATTTATCTTGAGGCAGTGCTGTTCCGCGGCGGCTACAACTCGTTCCAAATCGGTCTCCATGGTCTTCACCGCCCTCTGCAGATCTCCACTATCACACACCAAATATATTAATATATCGTCAGCATAACAGTGGTACTTACAGAATTTTAAGTGATCACCAAGACAACAGGTATATATAATGAATAATAATGGCCCCAATACCGACCCCTGCGGCACACCAGACTCAACAAATAGTTGATCTGCAACTTTATCATTTACAGAAACCACCTGCCTCCTATGACGCAAATAGCTCCTGAAAAATTCTACTGCCCCCTCAGAAAAACCAACATATTGCAATATACAAATCAACAAATTGTGATCAATGGTATCGAATGCCTTCGTAAAATCTAGTGACACCGCTATAACCACATTACCATCATCCAAAGCTGATATAACATCATCAGATACATGAAGCAAAGCGGTTACGCAGCTATAACCTGATCTAAATCCTGATTGTGTCTCAGGTATAATATCATTTGCCCCCAAGTGCTCTCTGATCTGAAAAGCTACAACCTTTTCTAAGACTTTCGATAAACATGGAAGAATGCTAATAGGTCTTAGATCTTGAAATTGTGCTGGCGAAGTCTTTTTAGGCAATGGCACGACCTTGGAAAGCTTCCAGTTATCCGGGAAAGATGATGTTCGAAGGCACTCATTTATCAAATGAGTAAGAGGTGCCAAGATCACAGGGCAACATAATTTGATTAACTTAATACTTAAGCCATCCAAATCGACAGCATTAGACCTAATACTAGCTATGATCTTAGCAACCTCTCCTTCACTCACTTCCACGAAATTCTAGCAAAGTACGCAAGTGGGCTTTCTATTTAACCTGTAAAACGCCATTAAATTACGGTTACCAGGTGACATAGTATTGTGAATATCAGCAACAGATGTAACAAAATATTTATTAATAGCATTAACATCCGACAAATGTTCAGGAATCATATTATATTTATTTTTTCCCACATTTAACGCGCGCAATTCAGACCAAAGTTCCTTAGAGTTCCGATTCTGAAATTTAAAATCTATATAGGCCCTTTTCTCCCTTCTAACTGCACCAGTTGTGTAATTTCTTAGTTGTTTGTAGTAATCCCAGTGACTTCGTTCCCCACTAGTTTTAGCTCTTTTTAAGGCCTCATTCCTCATTGACATCATTAATTTAATAGTATCAGTAATGTAAGGCAATTTGGGTTTATGTTGTTTAATCTTTATTAAGGGAGCATGCACATCAAAAACAAATAACAGCAATTCAATTAAAAACTTCAATTTATCGTTAATATTTGCCAGATCATAAACAATATACCACGGAAGATTCATAACATCAGAATAAAAGCATTCGTAGTTAAAATTTCGAAATTGTCTAAAAATCTTACTTTGGGGCAAACAATTAGTTACCCCCACAGTCAGAGAGCAGCATACCAAACAGTGATCAGATAAATTATGCATATTCTCTGTTTCAATAGACTTAATTGTCAAGGAGTCCGTTATTAGTACCAAATCTAATAATGAAACTGTAGTTGGGGTGATCCGAGTTGGTTTATCAACAATCTGCCTAATGTCAAATGAATCAAGCAAATCATGAAAGCGGCTGACATTTCTATTGGTGATGTCAAACATGTTAATATTAAAATCGCCAGCACAAATAAGATCATCATATTGAGGCAAATGACGCGATATAAACTGTTCAAACAATTCACAAAATAAATTGTAATTTCCTTTTGGTGGCCGGTAAACGCACCCAATTAACATATTTAATTTCGATACCGATAAAGATACCCATACATGCTCAAGGGATTCCGTTACCTCTGAAAACACTGCATTTGCTTTTATATTACTTCTAATATAAAGACCAACGCCACCGCCCCTGCCTCCCCTCGCAATGTGAAAGAACTTGTAACCATCAATATCAACTAGCCCTAACATGCAATCCTGCAACCATGTTTCGGTTACACACAATATATCGTATCTATTGTACAGCAACAAATCGCGGAAAGCAGCAAAATCAGCCAAAAGCGACCGAACATTTAGATGAGCAATTCTCATTACAGTAGTGACAAAAAAAGTAATAAACGACAAGAAAGAAATAACAATTCTAAAACAAAAGTAAATAATCTAATCAAAATGTATATAAATATGAAGTAATTATGGAGCAATGCGCAACTTATAATAAGAAAATGTTTTGACTAAGTAATTTGTACGCGAGTACTCCGCGCTGAGAAAAAAAAAAAAGAAAGAATAGCAATCATTCTGACAACAAAAAAAAAAAAAATTATACATGTATAATAATAAAGAGACATAATGAGAGACAAATTAATCAATTAATTTTGGAAAACTCATCCTTACTTTGTATTTTGTACGTTTTAGTTCCCACTTTAACCTTTATAATACCATTTACAGTCCAGGTACTATTTTTACCAAATTTCTCTTGAGCAGCCTTGTATATAAGATATCTGGCTTTTGTTAAATCTTCACTGACAAATAATTTTGTTCCTTTCAGTTTTTTCTTAGATTTTAAAATACTTTCTTTGTGGTAATAACTAGCTAGTTTAATTATTACCGGACGCGGTGATGAATTCCCTGAATTTTCCTTTCCTATTCGGTGACAACGGTCGATAGACTCCGGTGTAAGTTCTACTTCTAATTTTTCTCTGCACAAATTAATCAATTTTTCCTTCAAGTCCTCATCAGTCTCTTCCTTAACTCCCACCATCCTGATGCTGTTTCGCCGACTATATTGTTCTAGTGTATCGATTTTTTTAAGAAGATAAGAATTCTCTTTTTCTAGTTCGTCGCATCTATCCGAAAATATTTTTATTTCTTTTTCAATTTTTTCATTTACAGTTTTACTGATATTATCTGTTATACGTTGCACAAAGATATCGCTTAACATGAATTCCTCAATACTTTCCTTAACAATCGCTTTAATTTCTGATATACATTCTCTTGTTAATGGCATTTTTGTGAAGATGCACTTTATCTACCGTTTAACGTAACAATTATAATTTTTCGGCCCCGAAACACCACTCAAAACAGAATTTAAACGCGGAGCACCGAAATACGTTACTTCTCAACCGCAGTACACATGATATGTTAAGTAAAGAATCATCCTCTGGGCACAGAAGTTGTCCGCTCTACCAAGTTTCACAATAATGGGGAAAAGGTATCGTCTAAAGGAAGAGTCATAAGAATGCCTAGCAGATTTCAAGATTTCAGGCTTTATTAAATAAATAACAAATACAAGGAGTAGCTGTAACATGAGCAGTCTTTATATTGTTTTGTTTTTATATTGAATTGTCATTGTCATTGTGATTTAAAATACATCATATAACATTACCCTCCAGATTAATTCCATATATGCAAATATTTTTATATTTCAAGACGCGATGCTTCTTTATGATGCTATCGTTATGTCGTCAGTCAAAATAATTTTTCAACTTGTATTCGTAAAGTGCATTATACGCCCTACACCTTCGTTTATAAGAAATTCCACCATCTATAAAGAAATCGCATGCGTTAGCTCTATAAATTTCCCTTATGACATAAACGATTTCACTGATAGCTTCAGCAAAAATACACAGAAATGACTTACGCGTAGTTATTTCCCATTAAATTTATAACTTTCCTACTTCGACGTTTCAACCTTAATTATTATTGTAAGCCCAGGATACCTAGAATAACGAAATTATATATATATATATATATCTGAGATACAAATCTATAACGGAGTGTATTTTAAATTTTAAAAATTCGCAATAAAAAGTCGCCAAAACAAATCCAAGTAAAAGCTATTCGACTATTAAAAGTTGCACGCGATCAGAAGATATAAACTGTTTTTTTTCTTTCCTTGTGCGTGCAACTGTAGGATTAATCACATGATTCTAAGTCACAAGATCCTGTGGGAAATAAGGTTATTCTAGTCACATTAAGTTTCCTAACAAGGTTTATCACTCTAATGGGTTACATACGCAGCACGTACACAGCATTCTTTAACCTTAAGTGTTTGTGAGGTTGATGAATTTGAATCTGATACTATTTTTTGATAAAACAAAATGGTGGACTCAACAGAGCGGGAGAAAAATGTGAAATATGAAAGAAAAACGTCAACTTCTTTTTCAAATTGAATTTCGGAACAAAATACTCAAACAAGTAATAATAATAATAACAATATTTATTCATTAAAGACACAATTGTGTATATAATAATTCAGAAAAGACAATTAATGAAGCCACCACCAAACTAAAAAACAAAATGATAGAAGAATAAATGAATAATCCCAATAATAAGATACAATAACAGAAAAAAGGAATTTATAAACAGAAAGAAAAACAAAGGAAAAGAAGATCGTATTACTCTCCGAAATATTCAACCAGCGAGTAAAAGAAATGTTGTAACAAAAATGCTTTTAGTGACTTTCGAAAACTTTTATAACTATCATGACATCTAATTTCGTTGGGTAAATGATTAAATATTTCTATTCCTAAGTTATATGCACCTTGACTTATAATATTCATTGAGCTAGAAGGTAAGTGCAGTTGATCTTTTATTCTAGTGCCATAATCATGAATTTTCGCGTTGGTCGGAATATTTGCTTTTGACTGGTATATGTAACATGACGATTCAAAAATGTATAAACATGAAAGAGGAAGGATTTTATATTTTTTAAAAATCGGTCGACAGGAATCATAAAAATGAGCTCCAGCAACACTTCTAATCACAATTAGACGAATTTAAATATCTTCCAATAATTAAGAATAGTAAAAACGAAAAAAAAAAAGAATTGAAATAAATAAGATGTTCAAGAACTTTTTTTAAATAGGATTTTATTGTTTAGTAATACATCAAAACATTTAAAGAGCAAAATGTCTCTTACTCAGGGAGAGTACACTCTTTTACAATGTTTAAATCAACAATCACATATTATCCAGAATCATGAAATTCCAATTTTATATAAAAGCAACATTCAAATCTCCCGCTACCCCATATGGTAAATTTCGATGACTGGTACACGGACGGATCCAAATCCAGCCAGTGCACAGGAGCCGGTATCTGTGGACTCAGCCCTAATTAAAGGATATCCATAAGTCTGGAGAAGCATACAACGGTCTTCCAGGCAGAGGTATTTGCCCTTGCAACCTGCGCAGAAATGACTACAAAGGAGGGCTACATGAGGAGGAAAATAAGTATAGTGACTGCTATCAAGGCGGTCTCGAACACTGTATCTAAATCAAAACTAGTAAGAGACTGCAAACAATCCCTCAATATACTGGCGCGAGACTACATGGTGTCTCGAATCTGGGTGTCGGGAGATGAGGATATAAAGGGCAATATAATAGCCGACGAATTAGCCAAGGAGGGCTCTAAAAGACACTTCATAGGTCTAGAGTTTGTATGTGGGATTATTAAGGATTCTGCAAGAAGAAAGATTTGGACCTGGCTAGATAAAGAAAGTACAAAGAAATGGAGATCGACTGAAGGTCAACTCCATACTAAAGCGCTAATAGGGGGATGGGGATGCTGAATTCTCGGATAACCTACTCAGACGCAGCAAGAAAGAAGCTAAAACCATTACTGGATAGGCAACTGGGCACTGTCCCCTGAAAAAGCATCTATGCAACACAGGTCGAGTAAGCGAACCGTGGTGCAGAAGATGCGAACTACACGAGGAAACGAGTTTACATGTAATCTGCACACATGTGAGGAATTGAAGGTACTCAGGCAGAAATATTTCGGGAAAAATCTATTGGAGCCCTCGAGGGTTCTCAAGTTTCCACTGAGTTTTATGGAGAACACAAAGCTGCTCGAGTGGAAGTAAGAGATTTAATAGGGACGGTACAATAATAATAATAATAATAATATATTTCCAACAGGTTTTTAACACCCAATTAGAGGAAAATACATAAGAAAAAGAAAAGTACATGCCAAGGAGCATTAACAAAGTAAAAAAGCGAATCATTCATTCTTACAAACCAAGATTTAAGCGTAAAAGGAAACCATAACAATTTGCTTACATAATTCAAAGAACAAAATAAGATCATGAAATAGCCAGGAAAACAATGAACAAAAAAAGGAAAAGAAAATAGACTATAACTGATTGAAAAAGGCGTAAGCACACTTTACAATAAATTTCAAGCCATCATTGTTGATGTCGCATACATCTGAAAGTCTATTAAAGTGATCACACATTAATGAGACGGGAGATCGGAGCAGCATATTGGACCTATGTTGATCACAATAAAATGTAGGGTGATAACGGCAATTCAGCCTAGGTATGAAAAAGTTAAGTTTATGTAAAAGCCACGGGCAGTCGATTCTATTATGCACAAGGTTAAATAAAAATTTAATCAAACTAACCATTCTTCTAACTTGCAATGATTCAAAGTTGAATTTGGCTAAAGGTATCCCATAATCAAAACCCCTTAGTGGATAAGATCCCTTAGCTAAAAAGTAAAGAAACTTTAAAAACTTTCTTTGAACCGATTCAATATTATTTATATGAATTGAGTAAATAGGAAACCATATTAAAATTGCATATTCTAAATTAGAGCGTATCAAAGAAAAGAACAACGTACGCAACGTCCTGGTATCACGAAAATCTCTACAATTGCGGTAAATAAAACCATAAATTTTAAAGGTACGTGCGACATCTGCTATGTGATGAGAAAAGGAAAGTTTGCAATCAAATAACACTCCCAGATCTTTCGTTAAACTTACAGAGATTAAAGTAGTACCGGAGATAGTATAAGAAAAGGTAAGGGGGTTGATCTTTTTAGTAAAAATCATAGAATTACACTTAGAAACATTAAGTGAAAGCCTGCATTTACTACACCAGGAAAAAACAGCGTTGATATTTAATTGAAGTACTCTACAGTCATCAACGGAATCAATAGATGCAAACAACTTTAAATGGTCAGCAAACATCAGTTTTTGACAGGATATATCATTAACAAGGTTATTAATAAAAATTAAAAATAGAAGTGGTCCTAAATTAGAGCCTTGGGGGACGCCTGATGTAGGGATAATGAACTTAGATATGAAATTACGGTACTTGACACATTGTTTCCTATTTAGCAAATAAGATTTAAAAAAATTTAACAGGGAGTTAGAAAAGCCGAAAGAACGCATTTTAGCTAAAAGAACATGATGATCTACCTGATCAAATGCCTTCTGAAAAATACAGGTATATAACGTCGACCTGTCCCCTGTTATCAATAACTTCGGAAACAAATTGGGTGAAGTAAGCCAAGTTAGTTACCGTCGACCTATTTTGCATGAAACCATGTTGTACTGGGGATATTAAATTACAAATCGAGGGATAGATGTGCTTATATAAAGCAGTTTCAAAAATTTTAGCAAAGTTGCATATTAGTGATATGGGTCGATAGTTATGAAGCTCAGATGGGTCACCCTTCTTCAGAACAGGACATATATGCGCTATTTTCCAAATTGAAGGCATTTTAGAATGTTCTAATATTAAATTAAATATGATGTGCCAGGGCTTTGCAAAAATGCCTGCGCAATCTCTAATAAGAAAACTGGGAATGGCATCAAAGCCAGCTGTAAATGAATTTTTAGAACATTTCAAAGCACACTCGATTTCTTCCACTGTAAAGTATGGGACACTAGTAAGCTCATTTGATACATCTGAAAAATTAGGTAGGTCACCAGTAACAGAATCTGTGTATACACTATTAAAGTAATCTGCAAACGCATTTACAATGGAATCTGGGGAAGAAAACTCATTGTTATTATGTCTAAACAACGCCAGGGATTTTGGTAGTACTTCTTTAATTTTGAATGAAAGCCCAAAATTGTTTGGGGTCGCAGTGTATTGAATTTTCGACATTACTAATATAATCTCTGTAAGCAATATTAATAAGAGATTTCGCTTGAGACCGCAAATACTTAATCTGGTTATACCAATATGTTGTCCTATATTTCTATATTTCTTAAGTTTTGAGTCTTTATTTCGCAAGCAATCAATTATGTCTTTGTTGAACCAAGGAGGATAATATCTGCGTTGACAAAAAGTGGCTTTAAATTTCGGTACCGACATATCAAATACATTGTTCAAAATATTGTAATACAAATTGCATGCAACATCAACATCTTCAATCGAACTTATCGATGACCAATCGGTTTTAAGCAAAGTATTATACAATACGTGAAAATTAGCCCTCTTAAAATTAAACACTTCAAGTCGGTTATTTATTCTGAAGTGGGAGGCACACTCTCTAATATAATTAATGTTAAAAAAAAAATAGCAGGATGATGAGGATCCTCATCAACTAACGGTGATGGTTCGCGACCCACTTCACAATCAAAGCTACAGAAAACCAAATCTAGCATATGTCCATAACTATTACACACTGTATTAAGTACAATGAGCACCTAGCTCAAGTGCCCACCCTAACTTAAAGAAGGAGAAGAAAAAGAGGGTAAATTTCGCTCATAATACTTACCAACTTATAGACGTTAAAATTGCAATTTAAACTGTTATTACAATTATTATAATACATAACCTCAAAGTTTACGAAATGCATAATACTATTACACAGAAATTTAAACATTAATCACAAAATACCTTCTATTCACATTTACATACAGCAAAATGCATCTGAAATGTGCATCTTCTCGCAGCGACACACCATATATGTTGATGAGAAAATCTGTATCAAGAATACAACCCCAGTGTTAGGGTAAAAAGCTCCTTCCAAGCATCCAAGGTATATTGTGATACCCAAAACAGCAAAACATACACAATCCACAAGAGAAAAGGTAGTAACTTTTTAATAATGAAAGAGCGATTAAAAATTGAGAAGCAATTATTAAATACAATTAAGAATGTAATAAATAAGTAAAGTGTGGTAATTAAAAAAATGTATGAAATTGTTTATTTTTAGTTTATCTTTTTTTATATTAGAATATTATTTATGTTGGTTATTGTATATTTTCAGTGAAGTCATAACAGACAGAATCTTTAACCTCAAAATTTAGAAAATGCAAAGCACCTATTTACACACAAATTTAAACATTAAGCGTACAAAATACCTTACATTTTGTTAACATAAATTCAAGGATATCGAAAAAGAGAATCCCTCTCAGCGACAAATCAAATACGTGGAAAGGAAGGTGTTAGTAGAAACTCGTACACTTGCATCAGAAAAAGGGGCTTCTTGCAGGCATCTATATCATGGTACTCGAACCAAATACAGTCATATTCCACAAGAAAACGTAGGTTAATCCAGAGAATTCCTTGTAATGATGAATAATTTTAACGTTCCGTCTATATACTTCTAGCCCAGTGATAAACTCAATTATTTACATTGAAATTCCATTTATTTTCCAAGAGAATACGAAAATATAATTTAACTTTGATGAATTGAGGAAAAAGTGAAAACAGTTTATGAAAAAATTTCTATTAAACATCGTCTCCATGTAGCTCTAGTCATGAATCAAGTACCAATATCAAGGACACTGAATTCAAATATTTCAGGATTGTAGGATGGACAGACTACAATATATCCATCACCAACGGGTACACTTCTTAAATCAACTAACCCAATATATACTGGATTTACAAATAGATATGTACACAAAATAAAAGTTATGCTTATTCTTAGCGTGACTTAACATATATAACATAGCAATAAATATGCTTTCCCCGAAAGAAAAAATCAGTACTTCATGCATTTTACCAGATCTAGTGGTCGTTAGCAGGAGTTTACGTTATATAAAAAAAAACAGCTCGAATTTGCTCAGATAAATTTTTTAAACAGGTGTTGACGAAAAGAAGTTTTATAAAGATGCTGCTAATAGCATGGTATGATGAAAGGATAATTATTTCATTTTGATTTGTCCCAGACAAATACAAGTTCTATATGTGAAAGGATATGTTTTAGTTTATCATTGTGCCATAAATACCATATGGTCAAATATTTTTATCTTCCAGAAGGTCATGGAATGTTTCTTTTGACAGATTGGGTTTTGTCGTTTTGACAAGTCACTACATATAAATGTTTCAATTGAAAAAAATAAGAAGTTTAATACTGAAAAATAGCTACAATAAATGTTCAAAGTGAGCTCCTTCATTTTCTGTACACAACGTTACTCTTCGTTTCATGCTATTGAAAGCATTCCTTAAATTATGTGATGTAATTTCCTTACGGACATTTCGGATAGCTTGAGTAAGTTCTTCAATTGTATGAGGGCGATTTGTAAATGCTCTATTTTTTAGGTATAAGTGAAATAATTCATAATTGTCAAACCTATAGATCGTGGTGAAGAGTCTATAGTATTAGATTATCAAAGAATTCATGCAATAATTCTATCGTTTTATTGTTCTTTGGGATTATCTTGCTGAAAATATCCCTCACGGAGTTCATCAAAATTTTTGGGTATCAATAAAACCACTACCACAGTATATAACAGTAAGGACATGTTCGCAAAAATCCATTGTTCTTGAGTGGTCCGTTTTGAATGACCTTCAAGCCCAGCTGCCATTTTATAATGCTGTTGTCGGGAATTTTCAAAGGTGTAGAATAATTTATATTTTAAAGGAAGTAGAAAAATAGATTAAAAAAATACACAAATTTATGCGTTTTTTATTCTGATTTTGTTGCAAATATTTATGAGTAGTTTATAGTAATAGAAAACACGATTCCAGTAAAATAATGTTTGATTAAGTGATACATACTTATATTTGCAAGTGTTTTAAGATAATTATGTTCATATTCTTTCCTTTTTGTGAAATAAATCTTTGTTTATATTTTTATAGTGTAAAAGATCCTTCCAGGAATAAATATGTTATGGTTCTTTCTCAAATAAATTAATAAAAATGCAACAGCTTCGGTGGAAGGGACTTTCAAATTTCTGACATGAATACACAATAACTTTTAATTGGGGTTCAAGAGTTATGACTATGTCGTTCTGTGCGATACAAATATTGTTCCTTTCTATTCGACTACTTCATTTTTAACATCCGACCCTGTACTGGTTTGTCAACAATAATGTCCGGGGGTGCACAAGTGGATAGAGTTCAGACCTAGACTATATAATATCGAATTGTCTATAATGTGAATAAATGTGATTAAAATTTATGCCAGTACAATGCAGTTCAAACCAAAATCATATTATTTTAAAAAGTGAACATAAAATGAATTAAGTTAGTTACTGCGATAAATAGCAATCTAGCTTAAAATGTGTATCTAACAAATAAATTGATTTAATGTAACCTAAGAATCTCTGCACAACGATAATAGTTCTTCTTATTCATGTACTTTCTTAATTCTTGTCGTGTCATATATATTAGATTCATTCGGAAATCCCAAGAAACTGCAACCATCGTTAGCATCAAAATTTAACTTGCGAGAGTGACTGGCTCTACAGCATGATACCCATTGGTGTCTTCTTTCACGATTATTTGAGTTATTTCACTTAAACCTACCAATATAATATATAAGAAAGTATGTAAATGTTATGGTCACTGGCCACCGATCTTACCTTTTACACAAGAATATCATAGTTCATTAAATATTTTTAAAACTGCAGGGGTAATTCAATACTAATAAAATACGTAAAATAAATAAATAAAACAAGTAAATCAGATAGATTAAACGGATGAGTAAACTAATTTGTGTAGATACGAACGTAAAACAATAACAATTGCCATTTTGGGAAGCTGCTGTTTGTGTGAAGTTAGGTTTAGAACTTTGGACCGCTATAACTCCTCTCTGTCCTTACTCGTGTTACTCTGCCAATACAGTACACA